>AWOL01S0002558.1:19525-39164 GCA_000715115.1 Nicotiana otophora | reverse complement strand
TCGGTAGCTTATGAGTCTACATCCATCCCTGGTCGGGTACGGTTTCCTTTCGATTTCTCCCTTATAATCGTTACCCAACTTAGCGCACGTGTGTCCACACCCCCCCAAACTTACTTGACGAGGAATCCTTTCTCGTAAACAAACACAACCCCTAAACACACCTAGGAGCACCCCTTCCTACATATCCATACAAGACCCGAGTAGGCGGGTCGAGGTCCTATGAGGTACCCACTACTCGGAGTACCCTCCCAAAATGAAAAAGATGTGTCTGTCAGGTTCGGTTCTTCTTAGTTGGGTTGGGCGGGTTTGACCAGAAATGCTATGCTTACACACAAGACTACCCCTCTTCCCGAAAGCTTACGGGGACTACTTTAGGACAACGGACAACCGCCCGTAGGGGGTTTACTGCAAAGGAAATGCTTTATCCCAGCGAATAGAAGATACTCAGGTCCGCACAACATAGGGATTAGAACACTTTTGGGAAGAACATAGAATAGTAGAAGATCCAGCATGTAGAACACGGCGATCATTTTAAATTCACGAATTAGAAATGCTATAATATACTCTTTCCCATAACTTCTCATACCAGACCAACCCACTAAAATGCAAATAGCGATAAAAAATATGGTCAATATCACGAAGAATAAAGAGATACCGTCTATACCCAAATAACAATTAATGTTTTCATAAGGAAGCCATCGAAGGCTTTCCACAAATTGAGATTTGGTCATAGAAAGGATCGAATTGTATCCGAAGAATAGGGGGATGCAAAAAAGTAGTAATAGAGGCGCACAGACAAATCAATTGTATCAGTCGTATTCTTGAATTTGGAATGAAAAGAGGAGCAATGCTTCCTAGCACAGGACAAATAATAAGACCACTTAGATCACAATAGCATTCACAGAAATGTTCTAACATAGAGTAGAATCGAATATGGAAAAGATTCATTGACAACAGTAAAAAGATAGGCACCTAATTCCAGTACAATAGGGGTCTATTAGTGCGAGTCAGTTGAACACCGTGATTGATGAGTGGGTAGGTGGGTTAGGTGCACCTCTCACCCAGTGGGAAGTAATGAGGCTAGTCTCCCCCCATCCCCCTGAATGAAGAAGTAGTGGGGGGCCTTCCCGCATATGCGCCTTTATTTATATTCTTTCCATTTTTAATTACCAATGGAGAATCTTTCTAAAAGAATCTCTCTGGCAAAACCCAATTCGTTGAGTTCAATTCAAGGTGCCCCTTGCTTTTTGTTTTCAGGTAGCTTTTTCTTACGCCTATTTAGCTAGTGGGGCATTAGTCATAGCCGAAATTCATCGAAGGGATAAAACAAAAATAAAGAAGAGAAAGAAAGGGAAGTTATTTCTTTCTTTCAATCAAAATAAGAGAACAAAGAAACCACTCAAAATTGAAAGTTATATAAAGAAGTCTTAGTAAGAACTAGCACTAGACTTCTTCCCGCCTTTCTTTTCTACTTTTTCTCTCGCCTTTTTTTGTGCTTCCACCCGGGCTTTTCATTATGTTTTATAGAGACCCGAGGTATATAATAATAAATGTAAAAAGGTGAGGGTGAGGTACTTTTCCCGGCATACGGAAAGAAAATACAGGACGACGGCTTTCAAAAGATGAGTAAGGGATGAGAGAGGCAGGCTCTCGAAATCAAACGAGACTAGAAAGAACATGTGAATTAGCACCGTTTATTTGAGTGCTTTTGTCTCTTTGAGACAACGAAAGGACAAACCTCTCTATATCATGGTTTAGCATCATATATCGCTCCGGAGAGCATTTTTCTTGGTTGTAGAGCGGATGTAGGAGCAACTCCTCTATGCTATGGGTGTGGAGGGGAGGGCTGTCACCGCCTGATAGAGGCAGATGCGGGGGCCACCAGAGCTATCTACATCGAGTGTTTCGATTGAAAGAGGAAGGGAGAAAACTCAAATGTCAGCACAGAAATAGAAAGAGTCGTGCTTCAAAGTGGAATTTTGCTAAGATCCATTGCTCGATTTTGCTGCATGCTCTACTCCCAAAATGCAGAGAGACTTGCGAATGTAGATCCGGGTTGGTTGGTCCGCAAAAGTCATGGAGAGGCAAGCTAAGTAAAATAATATAGTGGTGCTATTGATTATAGAATCTTATGAATCAAGTATGACACACTTTCTATATCTCCTCTGTCTACAAGGTAAACAACTTAGCTTAGAGCACAGCGCGTTCGCTACCACACTGGATGGCTTGTGCGATGGCCTTTCCGTAAGAAGTTTGAGAGTGATATATCTTGTGACACACTCTGTGTGGCATTTTTGTTTAGAAAGTTCGTATAACTTCAACAGAATCATTCTTTATGAATTAGTTACCATTCAAACAAAGGGTGCATTGCCTCTTTGAGTGAAGATGAGAGGGGTTTTGTATAGACACTCTTGAGCCATGTTCGTCGCCCTAGGCTTACCATTATTTCCTTTCATTCTATTGATTGGTTCTAGCTCCAAAGAACATATACATGGAGATATGTAGACTTACGTACGTCTTGTTGACTAAACGATTAGGTATATCATGCCATGTATCATCCCCTCCTTCCATAGAGGAGAGATAACGAAAAATCGAAGATATAGTGATCGTGTCATAAGACCTTGTTCCTTTCTACTTGACTAAGTAGTATTCCACTCGTGCAGTGGGTGTATGGGCTAGCCCAGTGTGCAGTCAGAAATGATATACTCAACTTCTTCTTTAGTAGGTTTATCTACAACATTTGTTGGTGCCCTCGTGGGCACGTTCCTCTCTGGGGCAGTCTGGTCCAATCGAAGTCAACTGACTCACATGGAATGCAGGGTTCGTTTTCACCGAGATGGTCACTACCTTTCCTATCAGCTTTCCTACAAGGTCTACTTTCAGACCGGGCCAAGCCTTTAGGTGGTTTAAGTAAGTTTGAGCTAAGGTTGTTGCGCTCCTGCCACCTCTTGGCAAAGTAGGCTGATGGGCAAGCCCCCTCCTATCCCAATGGTATGGGGCGTCAGAGGTTGTTACCCTGTGGCCAACTCGAAGGGGCTGAAGTTCGACGTAGTGCTTTTTGTTTGTTAAGTTATAGCAGGACTGAGCCACATCAAACTGCGTAAGTCCTTCTAGTTTGAACTAAAGTGGCTTAAGTAGCCCTCGAGGAGTCCGTTTATTCTCTCCGTCTGAGCAATTCAAAGATATACCGACCTACGATATCTGACCATAATATACCGTAGGTCGTCTTCAAACATTACCGACATTCCAGGTTTTCATAAATTTCACATAAGATAAAAACTCTTTTCATCATCAGAAACAACCTGATTTCCTACCTCTTGCATTGCATTACCATAACGAAAAGAAAAAAGAATTCAAAAAACAAAAAAACAGATTGCTCTTGTGACTCGGGATGAACCTTTATCGGTGAAGGAAATGAATAGCGATGGATTCGTATGTAGCATCCATGAAAAAAAAGATTCAATCGGACGACGAATTTTTACGTGGTCCAAGGAAATCAAAGGTCCGCTCCCACGAATTAAATCTATATTAAATCTCTTAATATCAGAATTGCTTATAAAGTCATGATAAAATTCATGTCTATTTTGATTGATTTCTCATTTTTCGGATTTGATTGTAACAATGGAGAAGCAGGAAGACTTTGGCGATTCATAATAGAAGGAGGTATCTAGAATATCTATGTCCCAGGACATAAAATATGAATAATGAAAGATGAGGAAGAGTATACTCTGTAGTGATATAGCTGTTCTCATAATCGACTACTTATTATGATAATGAACATTCCACTTAAAAACTAAAAAATGACTCTCCAGGCGATTACCTTTTTCATATTCATATTTATATCCTCTACAACAATTGTTGGGAAGGACTTTCATGGAAAAGAAAAAAGCCCTTTATCGGATTGGAAGTGATGACTTAAGCCACTTTCTTCTTCTTTTCTTATAGGACGTTTAAAGAGCGTGACTCTTTAGTTTAATTAAGTTCAAATTAGTTAAATTAAAAAGCCCTATTAGATTCAATTCATGAATTAGCCCACTATGAGTCTACNAAAAAAAAAGAGATTGCTCTTGTGACTCGGGATGAACCTTTATCGGTGGAGGAAAGGAATAGCGATGGATTCCTATAGAGCATCCAGGAAAAAGCAGATTCAATCGGACGACGAATTCTTACGTGGTCCAAGGAAATCAAAGGTCCGCTTCCACGAATTTAATCTATATTAAATCTCTTAATATCAGAATAGCTTATATAGTCATGATTCAATTCAGGTCCATTTTGATTGATTTCTCATTTTTCGGATCTGATTGTAACAATGGAGAAGTAGGAAGACTTTGGCGATTCATAATAGAAGGGGGTATCTAGAATATCTATGTCCCAGGACATAAAATATGAATAATGAAAGATGAGGAAGAGTATACTCTGTAGTGAGATAGCTGTTCTCCTAATCGACTACTTATTATGATAATGAACATTCCACTTAAAAACTAAAAAACGACTCTCCAGGCGGTTACCTTTTTTTTTCATATTCATATTTATATCCTCTGCAACAATTGTTGGGACGGACTTTCGTGGAAAAGAAAAAAGCCCTTTATCGGATTGGAAGCGATGACTTAAGCCTCTTTCTTCTTCTTTTCTTATAGGGCGTTTAAAGAGCGTGACTCTTTAGTTTAATTAAGTTAAAATTAGTTAAATTAAAAGGCCCCATTTGATTCAATTCATGAATTAGCCCACTATGAGTCTACTACATTTTATTTTAATAACAATTATATATAATTAGATAATAATAATAATTAAGTATATCATTCGTGTCTCTGTTACAACACAGCAAAAATAAATGGTTCGAATCTAAATTTATTTTAGACTGTACAAGTAATTTCCTGGGATTTTAGTTCAATCGGTCAGAGCACCGCCCTATCAAGGCGGAAGCTGTGGGTTCGAGCCCCGTCAGTACCGACGGATTAAATAAATATAACAATTCATCTCTCCATTTTCTGTGAAAAGGGGGACAGGGAGCATAATTTCATTCCCAACGGGGGATCTTTTTTTTTTCTTTTTTGTTTCGCATTTCTCATCAAACAAATAGGGGATTTTTTCATTACTTCAACTAGTACCAATTAATGGGAGAGAGACATATGTGGATTAGTACAATTAATTATTTATTGGCATATTCAGGATTCCAAGAGAGACTGGGTTTGTTTTTTCAACCTGTTTCTTGCACGATACAAAATGAATTTCACTCAATTACATTACCCTTAGAGAATACTTTTCCAGATTCAACTTTTTCCTTTTCTGGCGGAGATTTTGTGTAACCTCAATTACTCAAATTTAGAATTTGAAAAAAGAAAGATATATCTCATTCAAGTTTCACACTGAGCTTTTGATATATGCGCCCCGGTACTAATCCAAGTAAGGAGGACATTCAAAACAATCAAACAAGGATTCCCACCATTTCACTCAAGGCAAGGGAATGCAAAAGTTTCTATTTTTCTAGTTTTAATGGAGTGGTCGTACCTATCTAATCAATAATTATTTATCATTGGCTCACTATTCACTCGGTTTTTGGGTCATAATCATTATGTAGGAGAGATGGCCGAGTGTAGCATTGGAATTTCTATGTAGGCTATTGTTTACCGAGGGTTCGAAACCCTCTCTTTCCGTACTTTCACCTACTTCACTAATGTAAATGACCTAATGTATCAAATAACAAAGGAAAAAATGATTCCAACAGTTAGACCTGTCTTTCATATATATTCTCTATTCCTAATTGTTATTGTTCGGAAAATACTAGAAAGAGTGAACATGGAATTAAAATATCCTTGCCGAGGTATTTTGACATCCCACAGCTTCGGCAGGATCACTTAGCCCCGTTCATCTTCGGTGCAAGACCGCTCGATCAGAGAGCTATTACGCACTCTTTCAAGGATGGCTGCTTCTAGGCAAACCTCCTGGCTCTGTCTCCACCACTACCTGTTTTATCACTAAGCGGTAATTTAGGGGCCTTAGCTGGTGATCCGGGCTCTTTCCGTCTCGACGATGAAGCTTATTCCACATCATCTCACTAACAAACCTTTCCCCTCTCTTATTTTAAGGTCATATCTAGTATTCAGAGTTTGCCTCGATTTGGTACCGCTCTCGCAGCCCACACCAAAACCGTGCTTTACCCCTAGATGTCCAGTCAACTACTGTACCTCAACGCATTTCGGGGAGAACCAGCTAGCTCTGGGGGCGAATGGCATTTCACCCCTAACCACAACTCAGCTATTGATTCTTCAACATCGGTCGGTCTGACCTCCACTTAGTTTCACCCTTCACCCTGGTCATGGATAGATCACCCAGGTTCAGGTCCATAAGCAGTGACAATTGCCCTATGAAGATTCGCTTTTGCTACGACTCCGGTGGGTTCCCTTAACCAAGCCACTGCCTATGAGTCACCGACTCATTCTTCAATAGGCACGCGGTCAGAGCTTGTATTTCGTCTACTTCTCCTAGCTGTATGATGCTTGTATTGCTCTCCCACAACCCAGTTTTCACGGTTTAGGCAGCTCCCATTTCGCACACCGCTACTACGGGAATCACTTTTTCTTTATTTTCCTTTGGCTACTAATATCTTTCAGTTCGCCTAGTTCTCTCTTCCTGTCTCATTAATTCAGCAGTAGTTTGAAAGGTTTCCCTATTCATGAATCTCCGGATCTATGCTCATTTTTAACTCTTCAAAGCATTTCGTCGATTACTACGCCCTTCCTCCTCTCTAGGTGCCTAGGTATCTACCCTAAGCCTTTCCTCCTTTGAACCTCACCCTCTCCTCATGCCTGCCGACAACCCAATTTCTATTCCCTGAGCACTCAGTGGAAGAAGGGAAATCAAGTCATACAGTCAGAAATCCAATCCTTGCTCCCGTAATCGATCCTAGGGGCTGATCTCCATGTTCTGATTCAGCCTCGACTTATAACATAATTACCTCCGTAAGGACTCCATAGCAACATCAATTTGCATTTTATGGCTATTTAATTGAACAGTTTTGTTAATTCCTTCCGCTTATAGACAGGTAGAAAGCAGAAAGAGAGCCCGAGGTGCTGGCCCACAGCGAGGAAGGCTCGTCTATCCTGATCGGGATGATAAGGACTTGTCCTTTCTTGAATTAAGACTTGAATGAAGTAGAAACTTGGGGGAAATCTAAATAAAAAGAGTCTCGGTTCACTCTTCACCACAGTAGTGTCGCATAAAAAGTGACTCCTTCCCTTCACTATATGCAAAGTTCCCAAGTTGGGGAGTACAGGTCCCATGTCTTTCCTTTCCTCCATGGCAGGAAGTCCTCCAGCTTGGCTGGTTAACCGGGCGNCAGGAAGTCCCTCCAGCTTGTCTGGTTAACCGGGCAAACTATTCAAAGATGAACTAATTGTCTTTGGTTACTTCTAATGGTAGGCATGTTCCTCGACTATTCCTGCTTTTCGGGGTACCTCTTCATCTAGTATCAGGAGATTCGTTAGACGATTCTATTGATTTCTTCTCGATGCAAAACAAAGGTTTGGAACCCTATGACGCATTCTCGTGAACTAGGTTCAGCCAAATAAATAGATGGATCACCCTTTCTTGTCCTGGAAGTTGATCCACGTTGCCCAAAACCAATAAAGGTTCTAAGAGTCAATTAAATGGTGGGACCTCCTTTCGGGAACTGCGATTAACTTATCTTATTGAGCCTCTACCCTAGGGTTGGTTTTCTCAACTGATCCTAAATCATTCACGACCTGAGTGTTGTAGCTCTCTTGTTCTTGGCTGCTAGACGAGGAGCTGGGTAGATAGATAATAGATCCTTCCCCCTAGTATGGCAGCTTTTATTCCTTGATTGCCCCGCAAGTTAAATAAGGGACTCTAATGCTTCTTGAATCCAAATAGGGGCATAAATCACTATATAGAGTCTTGAGTGCCTTCCCTTCGGAAACCAACTAAGGCAACTACGATAGAATATGAAATCATGCTAGCCATTATTCGTATGAACTCCTAGATCCATAAAAGACATGGGCATCTATAAGCCGATGTAGCTAAGCTAAGAGTGTAAAGAAGGAATAAGAAAATCAATGCATTCCTTCTTAAACTTGCCGGTACGATGATATCTCAATCTAAGAAAAGAAGATTTAATAAGAAAATCCAATTTCCTTTTTCGGGTAAAGGTTTAATTAAGAATTCCAGGTGGTCTAGTGGATGGATTAAGCTACGGATCGTATCATAGGTCAAGGACGGAACAAAGAACCTACATTTTTGTTCATCCTCTGTTCTCTACTAATATTGTAATAGATTCGTGCTTTCTCTTCCTCAAGGGAACGGAACTAGCACTATAATTCTGAGTACCTATCTAGTATGTGAGTGAGCCCGTCCTACAGATCCCTTTTGTTCAATGGGGGATGGGTCATACCTACCCTGCCCTCTTAGTTTCATCAGTCTAAATGATGTGGGGCACAAAAACTGCCGTAGATGTGAAAATTGCTAATTTTCATTCTCCGCT
Source organism: Nicotiana otophora (assembly GCA_000715115.1). Lineage (NCBI taxonomy): Eukaryota > Viridiplantae > Streptophyta > Magnoliopsida > Solanales > Solanaceae > Nicotiana > Nicotiana otophora. The sequence goes on along the minus strand of AWOL01S0002558.1, from coordinate 30,667 downwards.
TTCTCATCACATGAATGAGACATAACTTCTTATCAAAAGAATAGTGAACTAGAAATCAGATTTTGATTGGTTTTAGGATTTCAACCTTGAACTAGAAGAGGTTCTATTTTCTTTGGACAGGCAGGAAAGAGAGATCGGGATGCTAGAGACTTGAAGAAGTATAGTATAAATCAGATAGAAGGCTCGTTCGTAGATCAGCACAAAGCTATTAATCCAATCTGATATAAGATTCGTAACCGAGTTCTTCTTCTTATGGTTGGCACGAGAATCGCTCTCAAATGGGAAGAATCTGATTTGAGCTTTGTGCTTATAACCAACCTATGAACAATGGTCGGTCTTGTCTAGTTGGTCTCCTTCTTGGCATCAAGAGTCGTCAGTATTGAAAAGGCCCTGGCATCAACTTCGGGAAATCGAGGAGGATAGCTCGACGAGCCTATGGTGGAGGTTGTCGACAATTACCACCATTCAAAGGCATTTTTCCATTAGCTGGAGTAGAAAGGGTGCTGACGTTGATAATTTATAATATATATAAGATAATTAAAGAATTGGGGATCTGGGTGATCACGCACTTCATATGGTATTTATTAGGATTAAGACTGAGAAAAGTTACCGCTTATTTCAGACATCCCAGACCATCGCTTTTATCGTCAACAAAGAGAGTCGTTCATAAAGGAAGTCGGCTTTGGGAAACAATTATTCCTTTGCCGGGTGCTCGTCAAAGTAGTAAAAATGGGCAAGTGGCCAGGTAGCGAGCAAGAGCGGTGTTGGGCTGTGTGGTCGTTAACGGGAACAAATGAAGAGAAGCACAGCAGCCTCCGCACTCGATTGGCTAATCAAAGTCAAAGCGGCAAGCTTATTTTAAATGGGTCACCAATAGAACCGTCGGTTCTCTCTTACCGGTCCACTGATTCAACAGTAGTTTGAAAGGTTTCCCTATTCGGGAATATCCGGATCTATGCTGATTTTCAATTCCTCAAAGCATTTCGTCGATTACTACACCCTTTCTCCTCTCTAGGTGCCTAGGTATCTACCCTAAGCCTTTCCTCCTTTGAACCTCACCCTCTCGTCACGCTTGCCAACAACCCGATTTATATTCCCCGAGCACTTAGTGGAAGAAGGGGAATCAAGTCATACAGTCAGAAATCCAATCCTCGCTCCCGTAATCAGTCCTAGCGGTAGATCTCCAGGTTCTGATTTCACCTCATATGATAATAGAAGTACCTCCATAAGGACTTCATATCAACATCAATTCGCATTTAATATCTATTTAATTGAACATTTTCATTAACGCCTTCCGCTTGTAGACAGACAAAAAGCAGAAAGAGAGCCCGAGGTGCTGACCCGCAGTGAGGCAGGCCCGTCTATCTCGATCGGGATGATAAGGACTTGTCCTTCCTTGAATTAAGACTTGAACGAAGCAGAAACCTAGGGGAAATCTCAATAAAAAGAGTCTCGGTTCACTCTTCACCACAGTAGTGTCGCATAAAAAGTGGCTCCTTCCCTTCGCTATAAGCAAAGTTCCCAAGTAGGGGAGTACAGGTCCCAGGTCTTTCCTTTCCTCTATGGCAGGACGTCTCTCCAGCTTGTCTGGTTAACCTGGCGGACTATTCAAAGATGAACTAATTGGCTTTGGTTACTTCTAATGGTAGGCATGTGCCTCGACTATTCCTGCTTTCCGGGGTACCTCTTCATCTAGTATCAGGCAATTTGTTACACGATTCTATTGATTTCTTCTTAGTGCAAAACAAAGGTTTGGAACCCTAGGACTCTTACTCATGAACTAGGTTTAGTCAAATAAATAGATGGATCGCCCTTTCTTGTCTTGGAAGTGGATCTCGGTTTTCCAAAACCAACAAAGGTTTTAAGAGTCAATTAAATGGTGGGACCTCCTTCTGGGAACTGCGATTAACTTATCGTATTGAGCCTCTCTCCTAGGGTTGGTTTTCTCATCTGATCCTAAATCATTCAACAACCTAAGTGTTGTAGCTCTCTTGTTCTTGGCTGCTAGACCAGGAGCTGGGTAGAGAGATAATAGGTCCCCCCCAGTATGGTAGCTTCTATTCCTTGATTGCCCCGTAAGTTAAATACGGGATTCTAATGCTTCTTGAATCCAAATAGGGGCATAAACCACTATATAGATTCTTGAGTGCCTTCCTTTCGGAAACCAACTAAGGCAACTCCGATTGAATACGAAATCCCGCTAGCCATTATTCGTATGAACTCTTAGATCCATAAAAGACATGGTCATCTGTAAGCCGGTGTAGCTAAGCGAAGAGCGTAAAGAATGAATCAAAAAATCAATGCATTCCTTTTTAAACTTACCGGTATGATGATATCTTAATCTAAGAAAAGAAGATTTAATAAGAAAATCCAATTTCCTTTTTCGGGTAAAGGTTTAATTAAGAATTCCAGGTGGTCTAGTGGATGGATTAAGCTATTGATCATATCATAGGTCGAGGACGGAACGAAGAACTTACGTTTTTGTTTATCCTCTATTCTCTACTAAGATTGTAATAGATTCATGCTTTCTCTTGCCTGAGGGAACGGAATTAGCACTATAATTCCGAGTCACCTATCCAGTATGTGAGTGAGCCCGCCCTACAGATCTCTTTTGTTCAATGGAGGATGGGTCATTCCTTTCATGCCCTCTTAGTTTCATAAGTCTAAATGATGTAGGGCATAGAATCTACCCTAGATGTGAAATTTGCTAATTTTCATTCTCCGCTTTCTCATCATATGAATGAGACATAACTTCTATCATAAGAATAGTGAACTAGAAATCATATTTTGATTGGTTTTATGAATTTGACCTTGAACTAGAAGAGGTTCTATTTTCTTTGGACAGACAGGAAAGAGAGATCGGGATAATGGAGACTTGACGAAGTATAGTATAAATCAGATAGAAGGCTCGTTCGTAGATCAGCACAAAGCTAGTAATCCAATCTGATACAAGATTCGTAACCGAGTTCTTCTTCCTATGGTTAGCACGGGAATCCCTCTCAAATGGTAAGAATCTGATTCGATCTTTGTGCTTATAACCAACCTATGAACAATGGTAGGTCTTGTCTAGTTGGTATCCTTCTTGGCATCTAGAGTCGTCAGTACTGAAAAGGCCCTGGCGTTACCTTCGGGAAATCTAGGAGGATAGCTCGCCGAGCCTATGGTGGATGTCGCTTGGGTTGTCGACAATTACGACCATTCAAAGGCATTTTTCCATTAGCTGGAGTAGGAAGGGGGCTGACGTCGATAAGTTATAATATATATAAGATAATTAAAGAATTGGGAATCTGGGTGATCACGCACTTCATATGGTATTTATTAGGATTAGGAATGAGAAAACTTACCGCTTATTTCACACAACCCGGACCATTGTTTTTATCGTCAATAGAGAAAGTCGTTCGATAAAGGAAGTCGACTTTGGGAAAAAATCATTCCTTTGCCGGGTGCTAGTCAAAGAAGTAAAAATGGGCAAGTGGCCAAGTAGCGAGCAAGAGCAGTGTTGGGCTTTGTGGTCGTTAACGGGAACAAATGAATAGAAGCACATCACCCTCCGCACTCGATTGGCTAATCAAAGTCAAAGCGGCCAGCTTCTTTTGAATGGGTCACCAATAGAACCATCGCTTCTCTCTTACTGGCCCATTGATTCAGCAGTAGTTCGAACGGTTTCCCTATTCGGGAATCTCCGGATCTATGCTGATTTTCAACTCCTCAAAGCATTTCATCGATTACAACACCCTTCCACCTCTCTAGGTGCCTAGGTATCTACCCTAAGCCTTTCCTCCTTTGAACCTCACCCTCTCGTCACGCTTGCCAACAACCCGATTTCTATTCCCCGAGCACTTAGTGGAAGAAAGGGAATCAAGTCATACAGTTAGAAATCCAATCCTCTCTCCCGCAATCAGTCCTAGGGGTAGATCTCCAGGTTCTGATTTCGCCTCATCTAATAATAGAAGTACCTCCGTAAGGACTTCATAGCAACATCAATTCGCATTTAATGTCTATTTAGTGGAACATTTTCATTAACGCCTTCCGCCTGTAGACAGACAAAAAGCAGAAAGAGAGCCCGAGGTGCTGACCCGCAGCGAGGCAGGTCCGTCTATCTCGATCGGGATGATAAGGACTTATCCTTCCTTGAATTAAGACTTGAACGAAGGAGAAACCTAGGGGAAATCTTAATAAAAAGTGTCTCGGATCACTCTTCACCACAGTAGNCGATCGGGATGATAAGGACTTGTCCTTCCTTGAATTAAGACTTGAACGAAGCAGAAACCTGGGGGAAATCTTAATAAAAAGAGTCTCGGATCACTCTTCACCACAGTAGTGTCGCATAAAAAGCGGCTCCTTCCCTTCGCTATAAGCAAAGTTCCTAAGTTGGGTAGTACAGGTCCCAGGTCTTTCCTTTTCTCTATGTCAGGAACTCTCTCCATCTTGTCCGGTTAACCGGGCGGACTATTCAAAGATGAACTAATTGGCTTAGGTTACTTCTAATGGGAGGCATGTGCCTCGACTTCTCCTGCTTTGCGGGGTACCTCTTCATCTAGTATCAGGAGATTTGTTACACGATTCTATTGATTTCTTCTCGGTGCAAAACAAAGATTTGGAACCCTAGGACTCTTTCTCGTGAACTAGCTTCAGTCAAATAAATAGATGGATCGCCCTTTCTTGTCCTGGAAGTGGATCTCGGTTTCCCAAAACCAACAAAGGTTTTAAGAGTCAATTAAATGGTGGGACATCCTTCTGGAACTACGATTAACTTATCTTATTGAGCCTCTCTCCTAAGGTTGGTTTTCTCATCTGATCCTAAATCATTCAACAACCTAAGTGTTGTAGCTCTTTTGTTCTTGGCTGCTAGAGCAGGAGCTGGGTAGAGAGCTAATAGGTCCCCCCCTAGTATGGTAGTTTCTATTCCTTGATTGCCCCGTAAGTTAAATAAGGGATTATAATTCTTCTTGAATCCAAATACGGGCATAAACCACTATATGGAGTCTTGAGTGCCTTCCTTTCGGAAACCAACTAAGGCAACTCCGATTGAATACAAAATCCCGCTAGCCATTATTCGTATGAACTCCTAGATCCATAAAAGTCATGGTCATCTGTAAGCTGGTGTAGCTAAGCGAAGAGCGTAAAGAATGAATCAAAACAATCAATGCATTCCTTTTTAAATTTACCGGTATGATGATATCTTAATCTAAGAAAAGAAGATTTAATAAGAAAATCCAATTTCCTTTTTCGGGTAAAGGTTTAATTAAGAATTCCAGGTGGTCTAGTGGATGGATTAAGCTATTTATCATATCATAGGCCAAGGACGGAATGAAGAACTTACGTTTTTGTTCATCCTCTGTTCTCTACTAAGATTGTAATAGATTCATGCTTTCTCTTCCCTGAGGGAAAGGAACTAGAACTATAATTCCGAGTCACCTATCCAGTATGTGAGAGAGCCCGCCCTACAGATCTCTTTTGTTCAATGGGGGACGGGTCATACCTTCCTTGCCCTCTTAGTTTCATAAGTCTAAATGATGTGGGGCACATAATCTGCCCTAGATGTGAAATTTGCTAATTTTCATTCTCCGCTGTCTCATCATATGAATGAGACATAACTTCTTATCAAAAGAATAGTGAACTAGAAATCAGATTTTGATTGCTTTTAGGATTTTGACCTTGAACTAGAAGAGGTTCTGTTTTCTTTGGACAGACAGGAAAGAGAGATCGGGATAATGGAGACTTGAAAAAGTGCAGTATAAATCAGATAGAAGGCTCGTTCGTAGATCAGCACAAAGCTATTAGTCAAATCTGATCCAAGATTCGTAACCGAGTTCTTCTTCTTATGGTTGGCACGAGAATCCCTCTCAAATGGGAAGAATCTGATTCGATCTTTGTGCTTATAACCAACCTATGAACAATGGTCGGTCTTTTCTAGTTTGTCTCCTTCTTGGCATCAAGAGTCGTCAGTATTGAAAAGGCCCTGGCATTACCTTCGGGAAATCTAGGAGAACAGCTCGCCGAGCCTATGGTGGACGTCGGTTGGGTTGTCGACAATTACGACCATTCAAAGGCCTTTTTCCATTAGCTAGAGTAGGAAGGGGGCTGACATCGATAAGTTATAATATATATAAGATCATTAAAGAATTGGGAATCTGGGTGATCACGCACTTCATATGGTATTTATTAGGATTAGGACTGAGGAAAATTACCGCTTATTTCAGACAACCCGGACCATCGCTTTTATCGTCAACAGAGAAAGTCGTTCAATAAAGGAAGTCAGCTTTGGGTAAAAATCATTCCTTTGACGGGTGCTAGTCAAAGAAGTAAAAATGGGCAAGTTGCCAAGTAGGGAGCAAGAGCAGCATTGGGCTTTGTGGTCGTTAATGGGAACAAATGAAGAGAAGCACAACACCCTCCACTCTCGATTGGCTAATCAAAGTCAAAACGGCCAGCTTCTTTTGAATGGGTCACCAATAGAACCGTCANCAATGGGGGATGGGTCATACCTTCCTTGCCCTCTTAGTTTCATAAGTCTAAATGATGTGGGGCACATAATCTGCCCTAGATGTGAAATTTGCTAATTTTCATTCTCCGCTGTCTCATCATATGAATGAGACATAACTTCTTATCAAAAGAATAGTGAACTAGAAATCAGATTTTGATTGCTTTTAGGATTTTGACCTTGAACTAGAAGAGGTTCTGTTTTCTTTGGACAGACAGGAAAGAGAGATCGGGATAATGGAGACTTGAAAAAGTGCAGTATAAATCAGATAGAAGGCTCGTTCGTAGATCAGCACAAAGCTATTAGTCAAATCTGATCCAAGATTCGTAACCGAGTTCTTCTTCTTATGGTTGGCACGAGAATCCCTCTCAAATGGGAAGAATCTGATTCGATCTTTGTGCTTATAACCAACCTATGAACAATGGTCGGTCTTTTCTAGTTTGTCTCCTTCTTGGCATCAAGAGTCGTCAGTATTGAAAAGGCCCTGGCATTACCTTCGGGAAATCTAGGAGAACAGCTCGCCGAGCCTATGGTGGACGTCGGTTGGGTTGTCGACAATTACGACCATTCAAAGGCCTTTTTCCATTAGCTAGAGTAGGAAGGGGGCTGACATCGATAAGTTATAATATATATAAGATCATTAAAGAATTGGGAATCTGGGTGATCACGCACTTCATATGGTATTTATTAGGATTAGGACTGAGGAAAATTACCGCTTATTTCAGACAACCCGGACCATCGCTTTTATCGTCAACAGAGAAAGTCGTTCAATAAAGGAAGTCAGCTTTGGGTAAAAATCATTCCTTTGACGGGTGCTAGTCAAAGAAGTAAAAATGGGCAAGTTGCCAAGTAGGGAGCAAGAGCAGCATTGGGCTTTGTGGTCGTTAATGGGAACAAATGAAGAGAAGCACAACACCCTCCACTCTCGATTGGCTAATCAAAGTCAAAACGGCCAGCTTCTTTTGAATGGGTCACCAATAGAACCGTCAGCTCTCTCTTACCGGCCCATTGATTCAGCAGTAGTTCGAACGGTTTCCCTATTCGGGAATCTCCGGATCTATGCTGATTTTCAACTCCTCAAAGCATTTCGTCGATTACTACACCCTTCCTCCTCTCTAGGTGCCTAGGTATCTACCCTAAGCCTTTCCTCCTTTGAACCTCACCCTCTCGTCAAGCTTGCTGACGACCCGATTTCTATTCCCCGAGCACTCAGTGGAAGAAGGGGAATCAAGTCATACAGTCGGAAATCCAATCCTTGCTCCCGCAATCAGTCCTATAGGTAGCTCTCTAGGTTCTGATTCCACCTCATCTGATAATAGAAGTACCTCCGTAAGGGCTCCATAGCAACATCAATTCGCATTTAATGTCTATTTAATTGAACATTTTCATTAACGCCTTCCACTTGTAGACAGACAAAAAGCAAAAAGAGAGCCTGAGGTGATGACCCGCAGCAAGGCAGGCCCGTCTATCTCGATCGGTATGATAAGGACTTGTCCTTCCTTGAATTAAGACATGAACGAAGCACAAACCTGGGGGAAATCTTAATAAAAAGAGTCTCGGTTCACTCTTCACCACAGTAGTGGCGCATAAAAAGCGGCTCCTTCCCTTCGCTATAAGCAAAGTTCCCAAGTAGGGGAGTACAGGTCCCAGGTCTTTCCTTTCCTCTATGGCAGGAAGTCTCTCAAACTTGTCTGGTTAACCGGGCGGACTGTTCAAAGATAAACTAATTGGCTTTGGTTACTTCTAATGGTAGGCATGTGCCTCGACTATTCCTGCTTTTCGGGGTACCTCTTCATCTAGTATCAGGCGATTCGTTAGACGATTCTATTGATTTCTTCTCGATGCAAAACAAAGGTTTGGAACCCTAGGACTCTTTCTCGTGAACTAGGTTCAGTCAAATAAATAGATGGATCGCCCTTTCTTGTCCTGGAAGTTGATCCCGGTTTCCCAAAACCAACAAAGGTTTTAAGAGTAAATTAAATGTTGGGACCTCTTTCCGGGAACTACGATTAACTTATCTTATTGAGCCTCTCTCCTAGGGTTGGTATTCTCATCTGATCCTAAATCATTCAACAACCTAAGTGTTGTAGCTCTCTTGTCCTTGGCTGCTACACGAGGAGCTGGGTAGAGAGATAATAGATCCTCCCCTTGTATGGTAGCTTCTATTCCTTGATTGCCCCGTAAGTTAAATAAGGGGTTCTAATGCTTATTGAATCCAAATAGGGGCATAAACCACTATATAGAGTCTTGAGTGCCTTCCTTTCGGAAACCAACTAAGGCAACTCCGATTGAATACGAAATCCCGCTAGCCATTATTCGTATGAACTCCTAGATCCATAAAAGACATGGTAATCTGTAAGCCGGTGTAGCTAAGCGAAGAGCGTAAAGAAGGAATCAAAAAATCAATGCATTCCTTTTTTAAACTTACCGGTATGATGATATATTAATCTAAGAAAAGAAGATTTAATAAGAAAATCCAATTTCCTTTTTCGGGTAAAGGTTTAATTAAGAATTCCAGGTGGTCTAGTGGATATATTAAGCTATTGATCATATCATAGGTCAAGGACGGAACAAAGAACCTACGTTTTTGTTCATCCTCTGTTCTCTACTAAGATTGTAATAGATTCGTGCTTTCTCTTCCATGAGGGAATGGAACTAGCACTATAATTTCGAGTCACCTATCCAGTATGTGAGTGAGCCCGCCCTACAAATCGCTTTTGTTCAATGGGGGATGGGTCATACCTTCCATGCCCTCTTAGTTTCATAAGTCTAAATGATGTGGGGCACATAATCTGCCCTAGATGTGCAATTTGCTAATTTTCATTCTCCGCTTTCTCATCATATGAATGAGACATAACTTCTTTTCATAAGAATAGAGAACTAGAAATCAGATTTTGATTGGTTTTAGGATTTTGACCTTGAACTAGAAGAGGTTCTGTTTTCTTTGGACAGACAGGAAAGAGAGATCGGGATGATGGAGACTTGAAGAAGTATAGTATAAATCAAATAGAAGGCTCGTTCGTAGATCAACACGAAGCTATTAATCCAATCTGATCCAAGATTCGTAACTGAGTTCTTCTTCCTATGGTTGGCACGAGAATCCGTTTCAAATGGGAAGCATCTGATTCGATCTCTGTGCTTATAACCAACCTATGAGCAATGGTTTGTCTCGTCTAGTTGGTCTCCTTCTTGGCATCAAGAGTCGTCAGTACTGAAAAGTCCTTGGCATTACCTTCGGTAAATCTAGGAGGATAGCTTGCCGAGCCTATGGTAGATGTCGNCCGGTCACTATTGGTATGTTTAGTCGGGCAGGAGCCGTTAGGTCACCTATTTTGAGTTATGGACACACAAGGCCAAATCATGTGTGCCGGGCGCGTGGCCCATCAACCTACTAGCAATGGGGGAGAAAGCATAGCATGTCACAATAAAATCTTGATTGNATCACGCGCTTCATATGGTATTTATTAGGATTAGGACTGAGAAAAATTATCGCTTATTTCAGACTGCCTGGACCATCACTTTTGTCGTCAACAGAGAGAGTCGTTCGATAAAGGATGTTGGCTTTGGTAAAAAATCATTCCTTTGTCGGGTGCTAGTCNGTAAAACTTTGCTGTCTGTTCCAAAAACAAAAGCCCCTTAGCGCCCCGGGACGGGAGTGGGGGACGGCCCTATGCGCAGGAAACAACAGCACTGGCTCTGTGAAGTCAGAATCAAATCTTTCTGTTGGCTTTCCCAATTCATTAGTAAATAATAATTCAAGGTCGTGAAGCGAGTACTTCTAGCTGCTTCGCCTGCTTCTTAGTATGGCAACTATGTTTTCGTGGTGAAAATGAATGAAAAGCGAGATGACAGTGCTATTTTCTAATCCATTGATAGATAGCCTGATCAATCGATATATAGCTTTGTGAATCGCATCCCCACAAAATGACATTCTTTGTTTGTGCGCCCCTTACCGTTCTCGCTCAGACTTTCAATGGCTGTGAAGGCAGTCGTAGAAACAAAGCCTACCGCCACGCTGACCATCAAATATTAGATTGGGCCCCTTCTCAAATATTTGATGGAATGGCCCACCCCACCCAAGAGCACGTATGTCATAGGGGAACTCATGGCTAGAAACAATCCTTATGGTTTGTTTTGATATCTAGTAGGAATATTAAAAAACAGTCTAGGTTGGTTGGTGAGCCTAGTGATAGGAGACTATCTAGATTAGTTCAGAGAGCATTTGTTGGGTTAAATATTTATTTGTTGCTAAATGCTACGACCTAAATGCTGAACTATTGACCCTACTTGTTCAGATATGTGTTTACGCCAAAGTGTTCACAGGCCACATGCATACATNCAGGAAAGAGAGATCGGGATGATGGAGACTTGAAGAAGTATAGTATAAATCAAATAGAAGGCTCGTTCGTAGATCAACACGAAGCTATTAATCCAATCTGATCCAAGATTCGTAACTGAGTTCTTCTTCCTATGGTTGGCACGAGAATCCGTTTCAAATGGGAAGCATCTGATTCGATCTCTGTGCTTATAACCAACCTATGAGCAATGGTTTGTCTCGTCTAGTTGGTCTCCTTCTTGGCATCAAGAGTCGTCAGTACTGAAAAGTCCTTGGCATTACCTTCGGGAAATCTAGGAGGATAGCTCGCCGAGCCTATGGT
>AWOL01S0002556.1:23219-38720 GCA_000715115.1 Nicotiana otophora | reverse complement strand
TTGGTACGCCCTGTTAGGTGAGGCACCGGGTGCTGGTCTCGCTCCGAGGTTCGGGGCATAACAGGTTGCTTATGAGCTTGCTTTGCCTCCCAGTCTATCAGGAGTTCATCTAGTTTTCCACGTATCTATGCTTCGGAGGTATCATGCCGACAGGTAGCATATGTTAGACCTCAGCACGGTACAACTAGATGAGAGCATGGGTTATGAGGAAACTAGTTGCCATTGTTGACATGGAGGTTCGCCAGTTGAGGTCCAAGAAGATTTCTGCGGTAAAGGTTCGGTGGAGGGGCCAACCAGTCGAGGAGGTGACTTGGGAGGCCGAGGAGGACATGTGGAGCAGATATCCACACTTATTCAGCACTTCAGGTATGATTCTAGACACGTTCAAGGATATACGTTTATTTAAGAGGTGGAGAATGTAACGACCCAACCGGTCATTTTGTTTTTTAGAACCCCGTTCCCCTAAATAAGACTCCCCGTATGTGCTCTTACTATTTTATGACTTGTGGAGATGGTTAGTTCGGGATTTGGAAGGGTTCGTGTTGAAATCGGAACACTTGGTTCCTTAGTTTGGCTTTAAAAGGCTAAGTTTGACTCCGGTGAATGTTTTGAGTAACGACATCGGAAGCAGGATAGTGCCAATAGGTTCATATGATGATTTTGGACTTGGGCGTATGTTCGAATCGAGTTTTGGACAACCCTGGAGCGTTTCAGTGCTTAATAGTGAAAGTTGACTATTTAAAGGTTTTCAAGTTCTTTAAAATTGGTTTGGAGTAGGTTTTGGTATTATCGAGGTCTGTTTGGAATTCCAAGCTCGAGAATAGTTCCGTATGGTGATTTAAGTGATTCGGGATCGACTTCGCACAGCCCGGTCCAGATAGAAGAGTTATACGGATCGGAAGGTTCGTGATGTTGCATTCATGGTTGGAGAGTGGGTCTTGCTCTGGGTTTTGCCTATGAATGGTGTTATGAGGTTCGGAAAGAAGGGCAAGCTGAGCCCAAGGTTTATCGGCCCATTTGAGGTGTTGCGACGCGTTGGGGAGATTGATTAAGAGCTTGCCTTGCCTCCCAGTCTTGCGGGGGTGGTCCATCTAGTATTCCATGTTTCTATGCTCCGGAAGTATCACGGTGATCCGTCTCATGCGTTGGATTTTAGCTCAGTCCAGTTGGACAAAGTTCTATCTTATGTTGAGGAGCCAGTGGCTATTTTTGACAGGCAGGTTCGAAAGGTGAGGTCAAAGAACATTACTTCCGTGAAGGTTCAGTGCAGGGGTCAGCCGGTCGAGGAGGCATCTTGGGAGACCGAGCATGATATGCACAGCCGCTATCATCATCTTTTCACCACTTCAGGTATGTCTCTATGCTCGTTCGAGGACAAATGATTATTTTAAGAGGGGGAGGATGTAATGACCTGGTCGATCGTTTTGAGTGTATTAGCCCTGATCCCCATTTACCTGCTTCCCCGGTATCTTTTTCTACTTATGTGACTTGCCGGGAGTTTATTGTTGCGGTTTCGGAGTGAATTGGGACACTTAGTCCATAAAACGGAAGCTTAAGCCTTAGGATTTTGACCATAGTTGGAACTGTATGAAGACGACTCCGGAATGGAGTTTCGTCGGTTCCGTTAGCTCCGTTGGGTGATTTTGGACTTAGGAGCATGTCCGGAATGTGAATTGGAGGTCTCTAACTGATTTAGGCTTGAATTGGCGAAAGTCATATTTTGGAGATTTTAACCGGTAGTGGACTTTTTGATATCGGGGTCGGATTTCAATATTCAACCCCGATATCAAAATGTTGAATATGACTTATGTGAAAAATTTTAGGTCAATCGGACGTGGTTTGGTAGGTTTCGGCATCAGTTGTAGAAATTTAAAGTTTCAAGTTCATTAAGTTTGAATTGGAGGGTGATTCATGTTTTTATCATTGTTTGATGTGATTTGTGGACTTGACTAAGTTCATATGGTATTTTAGGACTTATTGGTAGGCCTCGGGTGTGTTTCAGATGCTTAACGGATTGAATTTAGATTTAGGCAAATGGCTGAAGCTTCTGGTTTCTGGTATTTTCGCACTTGCGATGGAGATACCGCAGGTGCGGGATCGCACGTGCGGAGTGAAGGGCGCAGGTGCGCTGTTGGTCAAGAAGGTTTTTGAGTGAAGGCGCGGAAGTCAAGCCGCAGGAGCGGGCTCGCACATGCGGTCCCAGCCAATTTCGCACCTGCGATGAGATTTCAGCAGGTGCGGTACCGCAGGTGTAGTTGAAGGCTCGTAGAAGCGAGTTTGCTGGACAGAAAATAAGATTTCGATGACTATTTTCCCATTTCGATTTTGGGACTTTGAGAGCTCGGATTGGGCGATTATTTGAGAGATTTTCAGAGAAAATATTTGGGTAACGATTCTTAACTCATTTATGGTTATATTCCATTAATCTATGGTTGATTTCATCATTTAATTTCGGATTTGGTTTGAAATTTTGGGGAACAAATAGGAAGTTCTTCAACTATGATTTTGGATTTTGATTGATATTTTGACATCGGATTTGGATAATTTTGCTACGAGTGAACTCATGAGGGAATGAGTGTTCATATTTTTGTGATTTTTACCCGATTCCTAGACGTGGGTCCGGGGAAACCTTTTGGGGCGATTTTCTAATTTCTTGCTTTAGATTTGATTTCATTAATTAGATTAATTTCTTATAGTTGTATTTATGGTATGTAATTGATTTTCGCTAGATTTGGGCCATTCGGAGTCGGATATTCAGGGAAAAGGCATTGTTACTGATTGATTGAGCTTGGTTCGAGGTAAGTGGCTTTCCTAACCTTGTGTGGGGAAAATCCCCTTAGGATTTGGTATTGTTGTCATATGTGAGCACTGTGTATGTGAGGTGACGAGTACGTACACGGGATATTTGTTAAAAAACCAAATTTATTTTACTGAGTAGCAACATATTTTTCCTTTAATTTGAGTTATACAGTTTAAATGGGTATTAGTCTGTTTTTCATTCTTAATTGAGCTATTCCAACATGCGTAGTTATCCTGTTTAGTCTAATATCGCATGTCTATGTGCTTTAACTTCTTATTTGAACTCTGTGAACCATGCCTGGTTGATTTCCTATTTTTTCTTTTTCTTTATCAGTCTTAACTGTAAAATTCTTTATGTTAACTATGGTATTTATCGGTTGAGCTGTGTGTTTACTTTTGAGACTACGAGGCAATTCATCAGGAGTTCTCCCTGTATATTTACTTTTGAGACTACGAGGTAGTTCCTCGGAAGTTTTCCCTGTATATTTACTTTTGAGACTACGCGGTGGTTCCTCGGGAGTTCTCCTTGCACATTTACTTTTGAGACTACGAGGCGGTACCTCGGGAGTTCTCTCTGTATATTTATTTTGGGACTACGAGACGGTATCTCGGGAGATCCCCTACTGTTTATCACTGTGTGCTGCACTGTTGCCTTGCTATGTTTCCCTTTGTTAAATTCTAGTCTCTTATTATACTGTATATTCTCCTGCTTTATTTATTATATACCAATGGGCCTGACCTGACCTCGTCACTACTCGACCGAGGTTAGGCTTGGCACTTACTGGGTACCGTTGTGGTGTACTCATGCTACTCTTCTGCACATGTTTTTCTGTGCAGATCCAGGTACCACTTATTAGCCCCGCTATTAGCTGAGAATGCTTGCTGCTGTACGGAGACTTCAAGGTCCATCTGCAGACCTCGGAGTCCCCCTCTATTCTCTCTTATGACATTTACTTTTCGTACTTCTTTTGTTAGACTCTGGTGTATAGAGATACTAGTTTTCTTCTGTAGCTTGTGACTTATGATGTTTCGGGTTTTGGGAAGATTGTGTATTATAGAGTATTGGTTATTGTACATACCGAGCGGCATTGTTATTAGTTATTCAGTTATCCACTGTTGTTAGTTGCCAAGTTTTACTTTTGTTTTTGTTATATTTCCGCAATTTGTTAGGCTTACCTAGTTGTAGAGACTAGGTACCGTCACGACGTTATACGAAGGGAGTTTGGGTCGTGACAGGTCCAGAGGTCAATTTAAGCAAGAAGGCGATTTTGGAATATCGGCATAACTTCAAAAAGGTAAGTATCTTGCCTAACCTTGAGTGGGGGAATTACCAATTAGGCATTGAGTCTTATATGAAAATTATGTGATTGGAAGCCCTATACGCGAGGTGACGAGTACGTACTCGGGCTTATATGTGCAAATTTTATTGGTTTAACGTTTTAGACATCTTTATGTATTAAATTGAATAATTGTTGGCATTTGGTAAATTCTTGAATTATCACGCCTCATTCCTTATTTGTCAAGTTTGTATTTTATATAATAATTTGGTGTTATTGTTACTTGGATTTTATGTGAATTCCGTGTGTACATGATTTGATATTTTTCTTGGAATTAAATTCATGATGGAATCCTTATCTGCAAATATTTATTAAATAGGTTTAAATTGAGGAGTTAATATAATTATCAAGAATTTGGATTAATGAAGGTGTTGCCCTATACCGAGTATTTTTCACCTCTGTTGATTGTTTTGAGGTTTTATATACGTTGTGTGGAACCTTGGGCTATTTGATGAGAAATTTATTGATTCTGCTACATATTTAGAATTTGGTTGTGGTCAGTGGCAAATTATGATATAAATTATTGTATTGTGTTATGGTATAAACACTCTCCTTGATGTTATTTATGCTTCCTACCTTGCTTGTTAATGATATACATGTGCTTGGTAAGGAAGAGTGTAAAGGACGAAGGGTGATGTCATGTCATTTGAGAGTGTAAAGCATGAAGGGTGATGTCGTGCCATTTGAGAGTGTAAAGCACGAAGGGTGATGACGTGCCATTGAGAGTGTAAAGCACGAAGGGTGATGCCGTGCCATTTCATTTATATTATCAGGTGAGGATGAGAGTAAAAGCACGAAGGGTGATGTTATGAAATTATTTTTATATTATCATATGTTCATGACACGAAGGGTATTTCCGTGCAGGCGAGGACGAGAGACATACATTATGTTTTGATATCGTTTTGTTGTGTATACATTCATGCCTTTATCTTGAGATGTTATTGTGCACATATATTTTCTATGTGACTTGTAGTCGTTGTTGCTTACTGTGTGCCGCCCACTTTATTTCTTTTATTGTTATTGACTTTTCTCCTAATTAGTTGGTATTGTTATATGTATGCACGGTGAGAAAGAGATAAATGCACGAAGGAAGTTGCCGTGCCAATTAATTTGGTCTATATATATATTGGGTGAGAATGAGACAAGTGCACGAAGGTATTGTCGTGCCATTTGATGTGATATGTTGAATATATTTCTCACACCAGAGAAGTTAAATGAGGTGTCACATGGTGACTTTTATTTGAAAGAATTATATTTGTAAGATATTTACTTGAAAGAATCATATTTGAAAGATATTTACTTGAAAGAATTATATTTGAAAGATATTTACTCGAAAGAATAATATTTGAAAGATATTTACTTGAAAGAATTATATTTGAAAGATATTTACTTGAAAGAATTATATTCGAAAGATATTTATTTGAAAGAATTATAATGGAAAGATATTTATTTGGAGGAAGTATATTCAAAATATATTTATTGGAAAGGATTATATTCTAGAGACTTTTGTTGAAAACCCTATAGATAAAAGATGTATATTTTGAAGGACTTGATTAATTGGTTGTACTTGTATTTATTATCCGTTTGAGCAATATTTGTGGTATTCCTGTTGCCTTGCTGTTTAAATCACTAGTTGATTTGTGTTGCTATCACTGCTATTTATTTTTTATTATTTTTGTATGTTAAATTACACAGGTTATTTGACTAGTGAGTTTCTTGACTGTACCTCGTCACTACTCTATTAATGTTAGTCTTGATACTTATTGAGTACCGACTGTGGTGTACTCATACTACACTTCTGCACATTTTTGTGCAGAGCCAGGTATTGGAGATATTGGATTCAGACAGAGATTAGAGTATGATCGCAAGGATTCAAGGTATGATTGCTTGGTTGTCGCAGTCCATTGGAGTCTTTCCATTTTATTGTACTGTTAATTTCTTATTCGAACAGTATTGTATATTACACCCTCGAGATAATTTCATGTATTCAGTTAGAGTTCGTGACTCAATATTACCAGTCTTGGGAGGTTGTTTGTTGAATATTTTCGCTGTTAGTGTTGACACTTGTATTGAAAATAAAATGCTTGAATTGTTATTAAAATCGGCTTATCTAGTCTTAGAGACTAAGTGTCATCACGATGCCTGTGGTGAAATTTTGGGTCGTGACAATTAATAGCTCATTTTTATTTAGAGTTACATCAAAAGGATATGAAAACAGCTTTCTTGAATGGAGATCTTGAAGATGACGTATACATGCATCAACTTGAACAATTTTCTGATAAGGACAAAAGTCACCTTGTTTGCAAGTTGAATAAAGTCATTTATGGGCTAAAGCAGGCTTCCCGCCAATGGTATATTAAATTTCATAATGTTGTTTCTTCATTTGGATTTACGGAGAACATCATTGATCAATGTATATACCTTAAGATAAGTGGGAGCAAATATATTTTTCTAGTCCTATATGTGGATGACATTTTGCTTGCTAGTAGTGATTTGGGATTGTTGCACGAGACTAAATAGTTTCTTATCCAGAATTTTGAGATGAAGGATATGGGTGAAGCCTCTTATATCATTGGCATAGAGATTCACATAGACAGATCCCAAAGATTACTTAGACTGTCTCAAAGGGCCTACATTGAAAGAATTTAGGAAAGATTCGGGATGAAGAACTGTTCACCTATAGCAGTACCCATAATTAAAGGTGACAAATTCTCATTGAATTAGTGTCCAAAAAATACATTGGAAAAGGAGCAAATGAAAGGCACTCCCTATGCTTCGCTTGTTGGGAGTCTTATGTATGCATAAGTCTGCACTAGACCTGATATTGCCTTTGCGGTAGGAATGCTTGGAAAATATCAAAGTAACCATTGGAAAGCTGGTAAAAGGGTTTTGAGATATTTGCAAGGAATCAAGGAGGTGATTGGATATTCAGACTCTGATTTGGGTGGATGCAAAGACACAAGTAAATCTACTTCAGGATACATTTTTCTTCTTGCTGGAGGTGTTGTGTCATGGAGAAGTGTCAAGCAGACAATCGTTGCGACATCCACTATGGAAGCTGAATTTTTAGCATGCTATGAAGCTACATCACATGCGTTATGGTTGAAGAACTTTATTTCTGGCCTTAGGATTGTTGATTCCATTTCAAGGACATTGATAATTTTCTGTGACAATTCAACTACAGTTTTCTTTTCTAAGAATAATAAAATTGGTAGCCGAAGCAAACATATCGACATAAAGTACTTGATGGTTAGAGACTATGTCAAGAAGCAAGATGTGTGTTTTGAGCATGTCAATACTATTTTGATGATTGCTGATACTATGACTAAAGGTCTGCCGGTTAATATTTTAAAGGATCATGTAATCCATATGGGAATTAGTAGCTAAATTCAGTCTTGCTTTGCTCTCTAACAGTTTGTCTAGATATTATGTTTGTTTTGATATACATGACAGTGCACATTTGGTTTTTCATGTATTATTTGAGATCATTGGATCAATAAAGTTGGACTCTGATTGATTTGTATTAAGTTTATTCATAAAGTTGTTGACACTTTATTAGATCGTATAGTACATTATAATACATGGAAGGAATTATTTGTTTAAGAGCATGACCTCCATAATTCATGTAATGATATGTCCTAGGTAAAGTGATCATTGCATAACTTTTAGTTGAGTGATAAAATATATGGCTATATTGTTATAATTATCACTCATAAAGGATTATCTGATTATAATATTTGGGTCAAATAGGAGAATATAAGAATCAAGTCTCTTTAATGAGACTTTTGTGGCCCACATATTATGACAATTAGTTAAATTAACTTATCTCCCAAGTAATTACCTTATCAGATAATATTTTATGGTTATGCATATCTAGAAGCTTCTTTGATGGAAGAAAATTAAACTATTAATCCCTAGGGCAACCGTATTTTATGGAGAAGTCCCTAGGGCTAAGGTATTTACCTAGGAGTCCAAAGCCTACCTATAAATATGCATGTGACTCTATCAGTCTGGCATCTTACGATAGGCACAAGCTAGAAGACTCATAGGTTTTCTGCCAAAGTTTTTCAAGGTGACTCTAGAACACTTGAACAACTATGGATGAAGATATGTTCCTTGTTTAATTTCCGTTGCGGTGGCTCTGTGTATGTGTTTAAATTCTACAAATAAAAATCTTAAAGAATTAAATTAAAATATTGATTGTCGATAAATCAACAAGGCAGATGATGCCGGAACCAAAGTGTTGTCTATTTGGACTCAAACGACAAAAATAGGCGAAAAAATAATTGAGTGCCATTTTATATATAACGCATTTCTTCATTGCACTATACCTTAACGATAGGTTTGTCCGTTAAGGTACAGTGCATGACTTACATGCGCTAAATTTGAATTTTAAATTGGCGATCAATATATATATATATATATATATATATATATAAAAGTTAAAAAGACAGGTAGGTATAGCGCATCCAATATATGCGCTATACCTATATAAAATATCGGGCCCATATCCTTCCCCGACCACCCAAAAGCAGAAGGTGAAACATGCCCCCACCCCACCCCCATTTTTTAACCAAACAAACTCCATTGGAGCCCATCGATCCCCCAAAAATTATGTCCTCCCCGTATTTTAGCAAGCTAACACCGGATCCAAGGCGTTGTCGTGTAGTGGATCTCATCTATTGCTCATTTCGGCTTCCAAATCATCAAATTTTCACATTTCAAAAAAATTTAAATCGAGGTATTCCGACTTACTTTTTGGTAAAACTCATGTATATAAAATATTCATTAGTTGTTATTTACTATGTTGTATTCTTTTGTTGTGACCGTTTTGTGATTTAATTAATTTTTTTTGTTTTTATCCGGATTAGTTTATTTATGTGCTAAAATATTAGTAAAAATATATATTGTTAATTTATGAATAATTATTGTCATATATGATTTTTTTATTGTACGTATATTAATATGTGACTTTACTGTTGTTTAGTACCCTTTAGTGTTATGTTGTGGCTTTAATTGGTATGTAGTACCCTTTAGCATAGTAAAACTGATAATAAATTTTAGCTTATGATAGTTGACTTTGTTTATGGCCATTTAGAGTAGTTTTACTTTAGTGCTCTTTAAGATTTCATTGTGTAGAATAAAAATTACGTGCTCTCCTTAACAAACTCGGATAGAGTACTCAATTATGGATTTAATGTATTAGTAGTTAGTTATCAAATATTAGACATAAATCATAAAATAATCAGTTGACGTTACAAAAGAATTCTACCGAGCAATTTGGTCAAAATATGACAGTTAACAAACAAACCTATAATACGAATGAAATAAATTTAATATTATTTACTATTAAGTTTGTAGTATTTTTTATATGAATAATTATTGAATATATCTTGATTACTTATGAAATTTTAATATTTAATTCTGTTATAATTCAAAAATAACTTTAAAAAGATGATAGTTCAAACAAAACCATGTAGAATTTTAGTAAACAAATGTAGGAAACTAACATATGAAAAATTAATATAGGAAATTTATCAACCTAAGTATTTGTTATATGAATAGTTACTAAAATATTTTTTTAGTTACTGAAATTAATTATTTAATTCTCTGTTAACCCCAAAAATATCTGAAAAAAGGATGATAATTCAAACAAAAACCCTCTCGAATTTAAGTCAAAAAATGTAAGAAAATAACATATAAAACAACAATATAGAAAATTTGTCAAACTATGTATTTTTATATGAATGCTTATTAATTATATCATGTATAGTTTTGAAAATTAATTATTTAATTCTATTATACCCAAAAATAGCTGAAAAATATGATAGTTCAAACAAAGCCCTGTCGAATTTTAGTCAAAAAATGTAAGAAACTAACATATAAATTAATAATATAGAAAATGTATCAACCTAAGTAATAATATAGATGTTAAACAAAAAAAAACAAAAAAATACTTTAATTAATATTGTTCAATTTACAGACATCGTCATGGAGCTTCCCTCTGTGCATCTCGGATCTGTATCTCGAGAGCTACTGTTGCTTCAGGGGAACGATAGGTCTTCACACATCTGGGATGGGCAGTGTTTGTCCCAGACATTCCTCCCTAGACGTATAGACGATATGTGGGAGTTCATTAGGGACCATCCACTGCATCCCCGTATAGTTAGACGCCTTCAGGGTACGGATTTTAACAGGATCATAGAGATCGGTCGGTTGCAGTTCGACTGGACGTTGTTCTTAGCTATGATAGAGCGGTGGCGACCGGAGACTCACACGTTTCATCTACCCATCGGTGAGGCTACCATCTTGCTTGAGGACGTGGAGGTGTTTTTTGGGATGCTTGTTGATGGTATACCTGTAGCTTACCCGCATGCTCTTAAAGATTATATGGGAGAGGATCACCTTCATATGTTGCAGCGGCTCACCCGTTTCCAGCCTGCGGAACCGAATGCATTGAGTGGGGCCAGTCGATTGCAGCTGACGCCCGTTCAGCAGTATCTGGTGGCGATGGACACGGAGATTACTGATGATTCACCGCCAGAGGATATTGACCGGCACACGAGACTGTTGTTGTTGATGATGTTTTGTGGTATACTGTTCCAGAATACTTCAGGAAACCTAGTCAGCTTACGATTTCTACCTCATCTGGAGCGGCTAGATGATTTATCTTATTACAGCTAGGGTGCAGCTGTTCTAGCTTACCTGTATAGGCAGATGTGTCAGGCGTGCATGGGCACCCAGAGAGACATTGCCGGTTGTTTACCACTGTTACAGGTGAAAACATAGTCAATTATTTTCATGATTATAACATACATAGTAAAAATACCTTAAATTTTACGTCCACAATCTATACTAGGTTTGGGCCTGGGAGAGGTTACTGCAGTTCCAGCCACCCATAGCTCCGGATGCACCACCTCCACCATTTTTCTCGCTAGCTTGGAGGTGGGTTGATAGGCGAGACCACGCCCGCGAGGTCGAGGCTCGACATCATCTCCCTTATTACAGGGATTTGTTGGATTTACTAGAAGGCCCCCAGGTACATATATATTTAACTTTACTTGGCCTTGCTTAATATGTGTTGCGTTTACTCACGGTTCTTGTGTTTAATAAATAGTTCATATGGAGGCCTACAGCGACGCACTCATAGCTGGATAGCCAGATGTTTGCTCCCGCGTTCGAGCTATATGGAGCTCTTTCGTCCCACTGATATGTCTCGATATAGTCGAGCATCATGCCACCGAGCGAGTCCTTTGCCAGTTTGGTCGACCCCAACTTGTACCTATGCCGCTCACTTGGCACATGACACATTACCAGTGGGATGATCGCTGCAGGGTCGACCGGACATACTTGGCCTGGCTAGTGGCACAGATTGAGGATTGGGACCAGAGGTATGGCCTGATTCCGCCATACCCTCCAGTTGACCATATGGAGGGTGAGCATGAGTACATGGGTTGGTATCATAGCGTTACCCGATGTCTCATCGGGAATCCCGTTCATCGCGCTAGTGGTCGGTACATTCCATACTCCAGGAGGCATGAGGCACTGGTATGTTATTTGTTATACTTACTTATAATGTTACATTAGCCTTCTGTAATTATTATTTTATACGCTATTGTCACGACCCGAAATTTCCCACCGTCAGGATCTTGATGGCGTCTAATATTTCACTTGCCAGGCAAGTCAACGTTAGAGAATCATTAAACCAATTTCTTATTTCCATTCAGTAAATAATAATAATTAACTAAAATAAAATATAATAAGTGCGGAATATCCTAAAACTATATTAATTACTACCACCTGGATCTGGAGTCACAATTGACGAGCATTCTAGAATTTACTACAAGTAATGGTCTGAAAGAAATACAACTGTCTGAATGAAAGAAAACAGTAAGACATAAAGGATAGAAGGGGACTTCAAGGTCTGTGAACGCCGACAGATCTACCTCGAGTCTCCGGACAGCAGACCAGTAGCAAATCTCGATCAACCTGAGCCGGTATCAAAATTTGCACAGAAAGTGCAGAATGCAGCATCAGTACAACCGACCCCATGTACTAGTAAGTATCGAGCCTAACCTCGGCGAAGTAGTGACGAGGCTAGGAAAAGACACCCACATATAACCTGAACAATATAATCATACTAATGGCAACAACAGAAAATAAGAAATAACGCAGAAATGATGGGAGGGAAACATACAGTGGGGAAATAAAACATAAGGAATGAGAATAATGAAAAGACATAATTAAACAGGAAGTCCTTAAACGAATTGAGCAATTAAGACAACAAGGAAAACTGCGCGGCATCACCCTTCGTGCTTTTACTCTCAATCTCACCAAATAACAAATAAGACTGCACGACATCACCTTACGTGCTTTTACTCTCTTCCTCACAATATAAATAAATTATGCACGGCATCACCCTTCGTGCTTTATACTCTTCCTCGCAATATAATTAAATTATGCACGGTATCACCCTTCGTGCTTTACACTCTTCCTCACAATATAATTAAATTATGCACGACATCACCCTTCGTGCTTTACACTCTTCCTTACAATTCACAAAATCAATAACAACGGATAGAGAGGAGTTTCACAGGAAAATCAATATTTCATAAATGATTACTTTCACAATTTAACATCTCAACCTCGAATCAATATTCACAATTTTATCGACCTTGGTGGAACAGGATACAAGTTTCCCAACATTTCGACAACAACAATAAGCATGGATAACAAGATTTAAGACTACAATTTGCAAGAATGGAATTTCACTCGTGTGTATAGATGCTCGTCACCTCAACTATACGTCATATTAAACAACAAAACACATGGCAAATACTCACACAATACCTATTCCCTCAAGCCAAAGTTAGACACAACACTTACCTCGCTCCGAAGGCCACTTAATTCCCAATCACAACGTTTCCCTTGGAATTAACCTCCAAATCACTCGTATCTATTCAAACATGACTCAATAATATCAAATATTACTAAAGGAATTAATTATATTTCATAAATTAAATTTCACAAATTTTCCTCTAAAAAGTCAAAAATCGACCCCGGGCCCGCTTGGTCAAAACCCGAGGTTCAGACCAAAATCCATTCACCCATTCACCCCCGAGCCCGAATATATAATTGGTTGTGGAATCCGACCTCAAATTGTGGTCTAAATCCCCAAATTTCCGAAATCCCTAGTTTCTACCCTAACCCCTAATTCTACTATGAAAATTCTAAATTTTAGGTTGAAAATTCAAGAAATGTAATGGGTAATTGAAAGAAAATGGTT
This sequence comes from Nicotiana otophora, assembly GCA_000715115.1. Classification (NCBI taxonomy): domain Eukaryota; kingdom Viridiplantae; phylum Streptophyta; class Magnoliopsida; order Solanales; family Solanaceae; genus Nicotiana; species Nicotiana otophora. The sequence goes on along the minus strand of AWOL01S0002556.1, from coordinate 25,298 downwards.
TAGAATCACTTACCAACAATATGGGGAAGTAAATGACTCTTAGAAATCGCCTCTACCCGTTTGGTTCTTGAAAACTGTTGAAGAAATGGCTCAAACCCGTGTTTGGAATCTGTTTTAAGTCACTGGACAAGCCTTCATCGCGTTCGCAAGAGGCTTATCGCGATCGCGATGCACAACTGCCTAAGGCCTTCGCGGTCGCGAGTCTTACTTCGCGTTCGTGTAAGGCAACTTCCCCCTAGCCTTCGCGTTCGCGACCCATTGGACGCGTTCGCGTAGACGAACATGACCAACCATCCCCCAGGTCCCCAAGTACTTCGCGTTCGCGATGGTCAGGTCGCGTTCGCGAAGGGTAAATCCCTCATCACTTCGCGTTCGCGACCAGGCCTTCGCGTTCGCGAAAAATAAATTCTCAGCCTCACCAGATTACTCTTCACGTTCGCGAGAGAGGACCTTCGCGATGAAGGATATGCCAGACACCAGAATCTGCAGAAAACTAGATTTTTCCCAAGTCCAAAACATCCCGTGGCCTATCCGAAACTCACCCGAGCCCTCGGGGCTCCAAACTAAACATGCACACAAGTCTAAAAACATCATACCAACTCGCTCGCGCGATCAAATCGTCAAAAAAACACCTAGAAATACAAATTTAGCACCAAATCAAATGAAATTCTCAAGAATACTTTAAAATTCCTATCTTCTCAACTGGACGTCCGAATCACGTCAAATCAACTCCGTTTCTCACCACATTTCACAGAAAAGTCTTAAATATCATAATGAAACAGTACCGGGCTCTGAAACCAAAATACGGATCCGATACCAACAATGCCATGTATCAATCAATTCTTAAAAATAATTAATTTTCAGACTTTAAGTTTTCCTCAAAAATTCATAACTTGAGCTAGGGACTTCTGAATTCAATTCCGGGCATACGCCCAAGTCCCATAATTCGATACGGACCTACCGGGACCGTCAAAGTATGGATTCAGGCCCGTTTACCAAAAATATTGACCGAAGTCAACTAAAATCAACTTTTAAGGCAAAATTCTTATTTTCATTAGTTTTCAACATAAAAGCTTTTCGGAATCCTGCCTGGACTGCACACGCAAATCGAGGAGGGTAAAAATGAGATTTTTAAGGCTTAAGAGCGCAGATTTGAGTTCTAAAACATAAGATGACCTTTTGGGTCATCATATTCTCCACCTATAAAATAACAGTTTGTCCTCGAACGGACATAGTTAAATACCTGGGCTGGTGAAAAGGTGGGGATATCTACTCTGCAAATCGGACTCGGACTCCTAAGTACCTGCCTCAATAGGCTGACCTCTCCAATGCACTCGAACTGAAGGGTAACTCTTTGACCTCAACTGATGAACCTGCCGGTCTAGAATGGCCACCGACTCCTCCTCGTAAGTCAAATCCTTGTCCGACTGGACAGAGCTGAAATCTAACACATGGGACGGGTCACCATGATATTTCTGGAGCATAGACATATGGAATACTAGATGAACTGAGGATAACCCTGGAGGCAACACAAATTGATAAGCTACCTTCCCCACTCTCTCGAGGATCTCAAATGGCCCGATATACCTAGGGCTCAACTTTCCCTTCTTCCCAAATCTCATAACACCCTTCATGGGCGATACCCGAAGCAATATTCTTTCTCCAACCATGAATGCAATATCATGAACTTTACGGTCAGCATAACTCGTTTGCCTGGACTGAGCTGTACGAAGTCGATCCTGTATAATCTTGACCTTGTCCAAGGCCTCCTAAACTAAATCTGTACCCAATAACCGAACCTCTCCCGGCTCGAACCACCCAACTGGCGACCTACACCGTCTACCATATAATGCCTCATAGGGAGTTATCTGAATGTTCGACTGGTAGCTGTTATTGTAGGCAAACTCCGCTAACGGCAAAAACTGATCCCAAGAACCTCCAAAGTCAATAACACAGGCGCATAGCATATCTTCCAAGATCTGAATAGTACGCTCGGACTACCCGTCCGTCTGAGGATGAAATGTTGTGCTCAACTCAACCCGCGTACCCAACTCATGCTGAACTGCCCTCCAAAAGTGC
>AWOL01S0002556.1:4831-17596 GCA_000715115.1 Nicotiana otophora | reverse complement strand
ACACTAGGTCTAATGAAGCCCTTAACAAGCAAATCTTGCAACTGCTTCTTTAATTCTTTCAACTCTGGCGGGGCCATGCGATATGGCGGAATGGAAATAGGCTGAGTGCCCGGAGCCAAATCAATATCCCTATCGGGTGGCATCCCAGGCTGGTCTGCAGGAAACAACTCTGGAAACTCACGAACAACCGGCACCGAATCTATGGAAGAAACCTCTGCACTAGTATCGCGGACATAAGCCAAATAAGCTAAACACCCCTTCTCGACCATATGCCGAGCCTTCACATAAGAGATAACCCTGCTAGCAGAATGGCCAAGACTTCCTCTCTGCTCTAATCGAGGTAACCCCTGCAAGGCTAAGGTCATTGTCTTGCCATGACAATCTAATATAGCATGATAAGGTGATAGCCAATCCATACCCAGTATGATATCAAAATCAACCATGTCAAGAAGTAGGAGATCTACACGAGTCTCAAGACTCCCAATGGTGACCACACATGAACGATAAGCACGATATATAACAATAGCATCTCCAACTGGTGTGGACACATACACAGGAGCACTCAAAGAATCACGAGGCACAACCAAATAGGAAGCAAAATAGGATGACACACAGGAGTAAGTAGATCCCGGATCAATTAAAGCTGAAGCATCTCTACTGCAAACTGAAATAGTACCCGTGATAACAACGTTAGATGACTCAGCCTCAGGTCTGGCTGGAAAATCATAACACCAGGGCTGGGCCCCACCACCCTGAACTACATCCCTGGGATGACCTCTAGTTGGCTGGTCTCCACCTCTAATGGCCTGACCTCCACCTCTAGCAGTCTGGCCTCTACCTCTAGCTGCCTGAGCCCTGCCTCTGGCTAGCTTAGCAGGTGGTGCAGCAACTGGTGCCAAAACCATGGCACGAGAACTCTGATGTTGTGAGCTGCCAGTTGCTCGAGGGTAAAATCTAGCAATGTGCCTCGAATCACCATAAGTATAACATAACTTTGGCTGCTGTGACTGCTAACCCTGAAACTGACCCTGACGACCTGAATAACCACCTTGATGACTCTGGAGTGGAGGTGCACTAATAGGAGCTGGTAGTGCACTGTAGGCTAGCTGGTCGGAATAATGCATTTGAGGGCCACAACCACCCGAGTCACCGTGAGATGCCTGAAGCGCTGAATGAAATGGCCTGGGAGGATGTCCTCTACCCAAAGTACTCCTGCCTCTAGGTGAGGCACCACTGAACTCACCAGAATGACGAGGTCTCTTGTTAGACCCCTGACCTCCCTGAGTAAGAACTGGTGCAACTCGTCTGGAGACATTAGCAGCCGCCTGAAAAGAAATCTCACTTCCCGTCTCCTTAGCAATCTACAATCTGATAGGCTGAGCAAGTCCATCAATAAACCTCCTCACCCTCTCTCACTCGGTGCGAAGTAGAAGAATAGCATGATGGGACAAATCCACAAAACGGATCTCATACTGAGTAACATTCATATTTCCCTGCTGGAGACAGCCAAACTGACGGCGACTCTCCTCTCTCAATGTGATAGGCAGAAACTTCTTTATGAAGAGTTGAGAGAACTGGTCCCAAGTAAGAGCAGGCGACCCAGCTAGTCTGGTCAACAAGTAATCTCTCCATCATTTCTTGGTGAAACCCGTCATCTAAAATGCAGCAAAATCGACCTCATTGGTCTCCACTATACCCATGTTCCGTAAAACCTCGTGACAGCTGTCAAGATACTCCTGGGGATCCTCTGAAGGAGCACCGCTGAAGTGAACAGGAAAGAGTTTGATAAACCTGTCTAATGTCCATAAGGCCTCAGAAGACATAGCTGGCCCATGTCCGACCTATGCCGCAATAACCGGCTGAACTAATCCGATTGGCTGAGCTGCTGGAGCCTGATACTGGGGAGCTATCTGCTCCGGAGCGGGAGTGGTGGGAGTCTGGGCTCCTCCAGCCTGAGATACTATTAGTGCCATGGGAAATGTGCCAGTCTGGGCCACACTCTCCATAAGGCCCACCAAACGGACCAAAGCATCCTAAAGTACTGGGGTAGCAATGAACCCCTCCGGAACCTGAGCTAGTCCGGCAGGAACAGTCTGGGCTGGAACCTCCTCATCAAGCTCTATCTGAGGCTCCACTGCTGGGGCTGCTGCTCGGGCCCTAGGCTGAGCCCTGCCCCGGCCTCGACCTCTGCCCCGCGTAAGAGCTATCACTGGAGGCTCTAGCTGCTGCTTAGCTGAGGAAGTGATACGTGTTCTCGCCATCTGCGAGAGAATAAAAGTAGAAGAGTTCAATAAGTATTGAGAAAGCAAAATCGCATAACAGAGAAGAAAAAATTAAAACTTGTTCCTAAACTTCATAGCCTTTGGAAGATAAGCACAAACATCTCCGTACCGATCCTACATACTCTACTAAGCTTACTCGTGAATCGTGAGACCTAAGCAACCTAGTGCTCTCATACCAACTTTCACGACCCAAAATTTCCCACCGACGGGACCGTGATAGCGCCTAACATTTCACTTGCCAAGCAAGCCAACGTTAGAGACTCATTAAACCAATTATTTATTTCCATTCAGTAAATAACAATAATTAACTAAAATGAAATATAATAAGTGCGAAATATCATAAAATTGTATTAATTACTACCACCCGGATCTGGAGTCACAATTCATGAGCATTCTTTAATTTACTACAAGTAATGATCTGAAAGAAATACAACTGTCTGAATGAAAGAAAATAGTAAGACATAAAGGATAGACGGGGACTTCAAGGTCTGTGAATGCCGACAGATCTACCTCGAGTCTCCGGACAGCAGACCAGTAGCAAATCTCGATCAACCTGAGCTGGTATCAACATTTGCACAGAAAGTGTAGAATGCAACATCAGTACAACCGACCCCCTGTATTGGTAAGTATCGAGTCTAACTTCGGTGAAATAGTGACGAGGCTAGGACAAGACACCCACATATAACCTGAACAGTATAATCATACTAGTGGCAACAACAGAAAATAAGAAATAACGAAGAAATAATGGGAGGGGAACATACAGTGGGGAAATACAATATAAGGAATGAGAATAATGAAAATACATAATTAAACCGAAAGTCCTTAAACGAATTGAGCAATTAAGACAGCAAGGAAAACTGTACGGCATCACCCTTCGTGCTTTTACTCTTAACCTCACCAAATAACAAATAAGACTGCACGACATCACCCTTCGTTCTTTTACTCTCTTCCTCACAATACAAATAAATTATGCATGACATCACCCTTCGTGCTTTACACTCTTCCTCGCAATATAATTAAATTATGCATGGTATCACCCTTCGTACTTTACGCTCTTCCTCACAATATAATTAAATTATGCACGGCATTACCCTTCGTGCTTTACACTCTTCCTCACAATTTACAAAATCAATAACAACGGATAGAGAGGAGTTTTACATAAAAATCAATATTTCATAAATGATTACTTTCACAATTTAACATCTCAACCTAGAATCAATATTCACAATTTTATCGACCTTGGTGGAACCGATACAAGTTTCCCAACATTTCAACAACAACAATAAGCATGGATAACAAAATTTAAGACTATAATTTGCAAGAATGGAATTTCACTCGCGTGCTATGACTCGACCATAACGTATAGATGCTCGTCACCTCAACTATACGTTGTATTCAAAAACAAAACACGTGGAAAATACTCACACAATATCTATTCCCTCAAGCCAAAGTTAGACACAACACTTACCTCGCTCTGAAGGCCACTTAATTCTCAATCATAGCTTTTCCCTTTGAATTCACCTCCAAACCACTCGTATCTATTCAAAAATGACACCATAATATCAAATATTACTAAAGGAATTAATTAAATTTCACAAAGTTTCCTCTAAAAAGTCAAAAATTGACCCCGGGCCCGCTTGGTCAAAACCCAAGGTTCGGACCAAAATCGATTCACCCATTCACCCCTAGCCCGAATATATAATTGGTTGTGGAATCCGACCTCAAATTGTGGTCTAGATTTTAGGTTGAAAACTCAAGAAATGTAATGGGTAATTGAAAGAAAATGGTTTAGAATCACTTACCAACAATAAGAGGAAGAAAATGACTCTTGGAAATCGCCTCTATCCGTTTGGTTCTTGAAACATGTTGAAGAAATGGCTCAAACCCGTGTTTGGAGTCTGTTTTAAGTCACTGGACAGGCCTTCATCGCGTTCGCGAGACGCCTGACACGATCACAATGCACATCGGCCTAAGGCCTTTGCGTTCGCGAGTCTTCCTTCGCGTTCGCGTAAGGCAACTCCCCCTAGCCTCCATGTTCGCGACCCAGTGGACGCGTTCGCGTAGAAGAACATGACTAACCCTCCCCCAGGTCCCCAAGTGCTTCGCGTTCGCGATGGTCAGGTTGCGTTCGCGAAGGGTAAATCCCCCATCACTTCGCGTTCACGACCAAGCCTTTGCGTTCGCGAAGAAGAAATTCTTAGCCTCACCAGATTACTTTTTGCGTTCGTGAGAGGACCTTCGCGAACGCGAAGAAGGATATACCAGACACCAGAATCTGCAGAAAACCAGATTTTTTCCAAGTCCAAAATATCCTGTGGCCTATCCGAAACTCACCCGAGCCCTCGGGGCTCCAAACCAAACATGCACACAAGTCTAAAAACATCATACGAACTCGCTCGCGTAATTAAATCGTCAAAACAACACCTAGAACTACAAATTTAGCACCAAATCAAATGAAATTCTCAATAACACTTTAAAATTACTATATTCTCAACTGGACGTCCGAATCACGTCAAATCAACTCCGTTTCTCACCAAATTTCACATACAAGTCTTAAATAGCATAATGAAACTGTACCGGGCTCTGAAACTAAAATACGGACCCGATACCAACAATGCCATGCATCAATAAACATAATTAATTTTCAGACTTTTAATTTTCCTCAAAAATTCATAACTTGAGCTAGGGACCTCCGAATTCGATTCCGGGCATACGCCCAAGTTCCATAATTCGATGCGGACCTACCGAGATTATCAAAGCACGGATCCAAGCCCGTTTATCAACAATATTGATCGAAATCAACTAAAATCAACTTTTAAGGCAAAAATTCTTATTTTCATTAGTTGTCAACATAAAAGATTTCCGTAAACCTGTCCGGACTGCGACGCAAATCGAGGAGGGTAAAAATGAGACTTTTAAGGCTTAAGAGCGCAGATTCGAGTTCTAAAATATAAGATGACCTTTTTGGGTCATCACAGCTATGCAAGCAATTGGCTTATACCAGTTCTATCAGTTTGGACTGGAGATGCTACAACATACAGGCGAGGGAGCGGAAGTTGTGCACGGGCTTGGCCGTCGGGTTACTGATCTTGCTGATGCCACATTGAGACGTGCTAGAGAAGAATCGCGGTTAGGATACGATGCTGCTTATGTGTCTCCCGAGGAGTACCATCATGGGCCACACATGTGGCCCCTGGACGTGGTAGACGTGGTAGGCGTATCCAGAGAGGAAGGGGTGGCCCATGTGGTCATGGTGGTCGGTGTGGACAGGGTCCCTAACAAGGGGGCGTCGAGGCACCCGTGGAGGATATTAAAGATGATCAGTCAGGTGACCACCCTGAGCCACACGATGCTCCTCATGATATGCCGTCATTTAGCCTTCAGTTGCCACTAGGGACTTCGCAAGCGACCCCGTCAGCTCCATTGTTGATCGCGGGCACGACCATTATGCAGCAAGAATGGGATCAGTATTTTCTTGATAGTTCAGAGCCATCGACGGTTGCTGCTGATCGTCCGATACGAGAGGTACATAGTGGGCGACGACTGAGCTATGGCTCATCATCGAGGGATGCTGAGGATCTTTCTCATACTTCATCTACTCCAGTGCACCTCGATGTTCCGACAACGCATTGTGGAGCTACTCAGACACAGGTTTGTTTGTATTACTATTATTTCAATTTATTTTTACCTTATAGATTAATCAGTAATATCTAAAGTGTTTTTATCTTTTTAAAGATTTCATCATCGCCCGTCACGGAGGCCATATTATGCGATACTAACTTACCGGAGACGGAAGATCTTATTCGGGAGCCCGTTGAGACCATGGTATGACCATTAAATTGTTTTGCTAACACGTACGTTAGTATTTTATATTTCATATACTAAAATATCTTATTATTATGTAGGTTACTGTTGGCCCAACGACTGCTTCTACCGAGCCTGCCAGCCTTACTGATGATCATGATGCAGCGCATCCTCCGATAAAGAGGCGACGTGATGAGATTGATCCTGATAGCGTAACCAGGCGGGATGAGATGCGCCTCAGGCCAGCCAATGGTTTAAAGCATACAGACTGTGTGACTCATTGATTTGTATTCTTAGTTGTATATATGACATTAAATATATAATAGCAAAATTATTTATGTTTTACTTAATTTGCACATGTGTTTTTATTTTTCGGGTTATTTATTAGTTTAACACTAGAACACAAACAAATAATAAGACAACTTAACATAAATTTAAATTCGTTACCAATTAAAGATAATACATGACACGTACAACATAAAAATAAAATACTACACTAAATGCATCCATGTGTTTGTTTAGTCACTATCGCTCATTATTCTATGCTTCAACTACTTAAATTTCTCTTCCAACCGATTATTTTCTTCTTCTGCCTCCTTTATTTTCTCCTTCACTGCCTCAAGTTGTTCTTATAGTTTCAAGATCTGATGTCCGTACTCACCATTCATATTCGAAATGTTTAGCAAACATGATTTGTAGTATTTCTGGTTAATGGGTTTATCATACCATTCTTCAAAATCACATTGATTTTTGTCCTACCAATGGGGATGATAACACAAGACTATTAATTAACATGTTCTATAAAAACTATTAACAAATATTTTCCCTAATAATAATAACTTACAACTTGTTTACACATCCAACGTCTGCGCCCCAGATTGTAATTTGACCAACATGGCTTCAAAATCGCACGTTTGCCACAGTAACACCTTGGTACGTCATTGCGTCCAGGCATGTCGTAATGCTCGAAAATAAAAAATTAGTGGAAAGTTGTTCTATTCGCTTCATTACAACGCAAATAATAACTAAAATGCACGAGGTTTTTATAGGCAGCTAAGAGTGATTTTAGGTTACATAACGCATATTTGTGAAGCACTATGTATCGCATGATAATGATTCTTTAGGGTACAAGTGGGTGCAGCTTTTCAGAGTGACAACTTTTGCAGGTTGATATGACAATACACATAACACATATTGGTGATGCGCTATGTTTCACGTGATAATAATTCTTTAGGGTACAAGTGGGTGCAGCTTTTTCAGGTCGACAACTTTTTCAGGTCGACAGCTTTTTCAGGTCGACAGTTTTTTCAGGTCGACATGACAATACACATAATACATATTGGTGATGCACTACGTTTCGCATGATAATGATTCTTTAGGGTACAAGTGGGTGCAACTTTTCAGATCGACAACTTTTTTAGGTCGACGGCTTTTTCAGGTCGACAGCCTTTTCAGGCCGACAACTTTTTCAGGTCGACATGCCAATACACATAACGCATATTGGTGATGCGCTACGTTTAATATTGTTGCACCCCGTACTTTAATATTAGGATGAGTCGTAGTAATCCATATAAGCTTGAAGGGATTAAGACCATTCATGAGGTTATAAAGAATTTGTGACTATAAGACCCTGTAATTTTAACAACCTTGATACCGTTATATACATTTGATATGGTATTTTGAGTGGAATATTTTTGTAAAACGGTTTGAAAAATATGATTTTATATAATTATTAATATTAGTACTTTCAATTATACTCACAATATGCGAAAGTTTATGAGATTTTCTTTATTGTAAAGATAGAAATTATTTTCTCATAAGAAAAGAAGGTTATTTTCTTTTTACTATTTTAAGAATTAAGCATACGAGGATTTTTACTCTTTATATGAGATTAGAAAAATTATAAGTTGAGAAAATATATGTATTTTTTTTACATGGATGTTTTAATAAAATAATAATTTTATATGGTACCATATGACCATGATAGTGTGATGTATAAAGTGTGTTAAAAGTGAGTAGTATTTTAAGTAATTTGAGATAATTCTTAATTATGCGGGTAATTGATTAATTACCGGGTAACAAGACACTACCTAATTACTTAATAAGTGGATAAAGATTAACATTTTTCACCCCCACCCCACGTGGCAGCACTCCTTAAAGCATATGTATGACTCTTAAGTCATATGAGATTAGGTGGCATATGATTAGGTGAGCAATATGTTTCCCTAACCATTTGGTTGTTGACAAATTGATTATTGTCGTATTTAATTTTTCTGTTCTTACGGTGGTAGAATTAGTTGGAAATAGTTTATCAAGTTAGCATTTGATGACATTCATGTTGCTGAAACAAGTTTTCCTTCTTTCTAAAATCACTCCTTTGAGAACTATATGAAGTTGTTCTTCATCTGCAAGTTCATTGAAGCAACTTAAAAATATTGAATGAGCTGATGCTTTTCTGTGTATCAAATAGAATCTCCATTCTTCTGTTTGGACTGTCGAACTTAATGTGAAATTCAGCAAATTATCATTGGGAACTGTGGCACCTAAAATAGAAGGTAGCAGCATCAGAATATCCATTATTTATCCATTTAATGTAACTCATAATTCAAACGAGAATTATTAGCACATTAGCAACGTGAGATTTTGCAATTCTAAAGGAGTACGGTACAATCTTTTCTAAAAATATCATACGGATTTCTCCCTACTCTAGGTATGTTAAGGTTAATCTTTCTTTCTTTTGGCATGATCTAAGAAACGATACGTGAACGTAATGATATTCCATAAGTGGTTCTACTCTTAACAGTTAAGGATGTCTATGTTATTCATTCCCGTAAAGTGATATTCAAGCATGTCTAAGTATGTTCCTAAGTCTCTATTGAGGTATTTGATAAAGGTGTTAATATTTATAATATAGTGATACAGGAATCTTCATGCATATTCATTTACCACCGTGTTACGGCCGGTTGGGCAGTTATGTATCATTATTTACTATCGGTTGGGCAGACATGCATATTCATTTACCACCGAGCTACGACCGGTCGGGCGGTTGTATATTTACCGCCGAGCTATGGCCGATCGGGCAGTCATGCATTTACCACCGAATTACGACCGGTTGGACAGTTACACATTTACCACCGAGCTACGGTCGGTGGGGCAGTCATGCATTTACCACCTTGCGAAGGCCGGTCGGACAGTTATCACTGATCAGTTGGGCAGTCATGCATCATACGATATGGATAATGGAAATAGTCTCAAAGAGAAGCATTATATATGTAAGTATAATAAGTATCCATATATGGCGGCACTTCAAAGACTCAGGATTGATTCTTATATATTTTTAAAATAATGTGGACTTATTGTTATGTTTCAATTCTGCCTTACATACTCGGTACATTATTCGTACTGACGTCCTTTTGTTGGGGATGCTGCATTCATGCCTGCAGGTATAGATAATCAGTTTGTCAAGCCCTCATAGTAGAAGAGATTGGCATTCAGCAAAGGATCGATAAGACTCCACCTCATTCGGAGTGCAGTCGAGTCTATGAGTCATCGTCTCAGAGTTTTACTAAAAGACTTATGGGTAGGCCGGTACCCTGTCCCATTTGATGTCAAATAATCTTAGAGGCTTTGTAGATAGAGATTCATTTTGTACAGTATGTCAGAGGCCTTGACGGCCCATATGTATTCATATTTTAAGAAAAATGGTTCAGTGATATAGTATTTTCCCACTTACAGTTGTACATTATGAGTTGTGGCCATGTGGACCCATGATAGTTACGAAAGGAATGAGTTCAGCTAACTCGACCTATGGATGTTCTAGTTTTGGTCGAATGATCATGAGTTACAGAGTAGTTCGCTCGGGCCAGTACGGCACCGGGTGCCAGCCACGCCTCCCCAGGTTTGGGGCGTGACAAATATACAAGTTCCTGTTTGGGAACATATGCCGCATTTACGTGCATAAACGGTATCACCAATATCTATTTGGTTCTGTATCCGCATTATTTTTTGTACTTGCCATTGACGCACACAATCCTTGTTACACACCATTTTAAATGGTTCCGGCGGCCAATAATGCTCAGACCCACATGCTACAACTGTCCACTATAGGTGTTTACGTATGCAGCAATACTATATTCATTATGAACGTACCTCGTTGCCGCGAAACCTGTATGTTGAAAGCACTTCATGGCATGTGAGAATGGCAAGTGATAGGTTAACCATTTTCCACAGAAGCATAATCTTCTGGATTCATTGACGGTGTGTGTATTATTCCCATGGTTGTGATGCAGACCAATGCGAATTTCAAAAGTATTTCGCTCGCTGCAATACTGCAAAAATATATGCCACTATGCTCGCTTCCTATATTTCTCAAATTGTTTCATTGGCTGTGGCATAAATTCAACACCCCTTTCGATCAATGACTATGCACCTCTAGATCTTTCAACAAACCTCTCCGCCATCTGCTTGAATAACATCCGCACCATGGAAGTGACAGGCAATCCACGTGCAGACTTCAACAACCCGTTGAAAGACTGTGACACATTTGTAGTCACAATTTCCCATATTTTACCACCATCCTTATGCAAAGTCCACTTGTCAAGCTCTTGTCGCATCAACCAACGATAGGCTTCTGGGTCTTCCTGCCTAATCAATTCCATTCGCCTACTGAATTTACATTCTTCGTGATCTGTTGCAGCCATCCACATTAAATCATGTAAGTCCTTGTTCGGATGAGCCCTCTGGAAGTTGGTCTTCAAGTGCCTAACACATTAACAGTGGTAGGCATACGGTTCCCGCCATGCACATAAATTCTGTACAGAACTTAAAATACCGCCATGCCGATCAGATATTAGACAAATACCTGAACGTTATCTGACAACGTGCTCCTTCAAGTGGTCTAAAAATAATGTCCACGTCTATTGGCTTTTATTGGCACAAATAGCAAATGCGAGGGGGAATATACTTCCATTAGCATCTACTGCAATGGTGATCAACAACTTAATATCATACTTTCCATAGACATTAGTATCGTCTATTGATATTACCGGCCGACAATGCATAAAGCCATCAATGGTTGGTTTAAATACCTAGAACACATATCTAAAGATGAATTCTTGTATTCCCGAACTCCGATCAAACTTCCATTCAACAACAGTCCTGGGGTTAAAGTGTTGCAATGCAGCCATGTACATGGGTAGAGCGGATTACCATAAACAATCTCAAACGCATGTTTACGCCTGAGAAATGCCTTTCTTTTGGTAATGGTACATCTATATTTCCATGGTGGATAGATGTTATACACTCTTTAATCTTGTACCTTATGGACGATTCAATGTGTGGAATCAAGACAAGAGAAATCAAGTCAACAGTCAAGTTAAAATGATTCCTACCGAATATGTCCATTTCACAAGTCTGGATGCTAATGTATTTCCCCATAATCCACATATTTGTTTTTAATTTCTCGCATGCAGCATCCATGTACAACCTTGAAACCATCTACGACAAATAACCTTGTATACTTTCGAAGATGACTCATGAACCACGATCTCACGACACTCTTTTATGTTGTACATTCGCACCGCCCTACTTAGGCGCGGTTTATTAGCAAAAAGCATATTCTTTTACAGCATCGTTGGTCTAGATTCATCCCACATTGCTGTCCGAATGTCGTCAAGATCCCTTGTGAGGGCATCCACATCCAGAATACTAGGCAATTGATCGAGGTAGGGAACTCCCTTGAATGAAATGGCACATGGGACTCGTTGGTGGCATCATGCTCCTTCGTCAAATCAGGTTCATCATTCTCGTCCTCATCATCATCACCCTTATCGGGGAAGGGTGTGTCATCTCTAGACTCATCAGCATTGTTATCATAATCACTATCATCTTCCTGACTCTGCGCATCTGCCAGATCCCAATTAAATATATCGTTTTCACTACACAACCAATAAAGTCATGAGTTTCTCAAATTCATCCAAATATTACATATAAACTTTATCACTTAACTTACAAATCACAATCTATTGATATCCCATGATGCACATTATCCTGTTGCTGATGACTCCAGGATGGACCACCATGATATAACACACCAAAATTAGACATATTTCAACTGTCCGTTGGTTCATAACTTGTAAAATTTATATATGGTTAGTATCCCCTTTGGAATATATGAGTGTTAATAGAAATACTATACATAAAGAAAAACATCGTAATACAAAGGAAAATTGAAATTTACCAGTCGGCTTGTGAATTATGTAAACTTAGGGAGAAATTATGTCATCGCTCCTCATTCGCCCTTTGAGATAAGTTTAGATCTGGACAAACTCTTTCAAACGGAACCTGTTCGGATAAAATTGCTCCAAAATAATCACCCGGTGATTGATGGTTATCCCTATTTTGCGGAACCTCAATATTGCGAACGTCTTCAGCTTTGACGTGCATTTTCAACATTTTTATCACAAGAAGTTCCCGGTGTTCTTCCGTAGTCCTCAAAATATCTGTCAGAATTTCATCGTCTTCGATGTTAAACTCAGCATAATAAGCAACCCCTAAGAGAATACGGATATCTTTCGATTACTTTAATACTAACCGAACGTTTTCTCACACTCATTTGTTTTTACATAACAACGATACCAATCTATCGTATTCCATTATAAGTGGCAATTTAACATGACAC
>AWOL01S0002555.1:164588-184716 GCA_000715115.1 Nicotiana otophora | reverse complement strand
AATCACTCACTCGACTACTAAACCTACGGGCTACTCTTATTTCGAGTTCGAGCAATCACTCACTCGACTACTAAGCCTACAGGCTACTCTTATTTCGAGTTCTAGCAATCACTCACTCGACTACTATGCCTACGGGCTACTCGTATTTTGAGTTCGATCAATCACTCACTCGACTACTAAGCCTACGGGCTACTATACTTCGAGTTTGAGTAATCACTCACTCAACTACTAAGCCTACGGGCTACTTTTAATTCGAGTTCGATAAAACACTCACTCGACTACTAAGCCTATGGGCTACTCTTATTTCAAGTTAGAGCAATCACTCACTCGACTACTAAGCCTACGAGCTACATTACTTCGAGTTCGAGCAATCACTCACTCGACTACTAAGCCTATGAGCTACTTTTAATTCGAGTTCGAGCAAACACTCACTCGACTATTAAGCCTACGGGCTACATTACTTCGAGTTCGAGCAATCACTCACTTGATTACTATGCCTACGGGCTACATTACTTCGAGTTCGAGCAATCACTTACTCGACTACTAAGCCTACAGGCTACTTTTAATTCGAGTTCGAGCAAACTCTCACTTGACTATTAAGCCTGCGGGCTACATTACTTCAAGTGCGAGCAATCACTCACTCGACTACTAAACCTACGAGTTACATTGCTTCGGTTTCGAGCAATCACTCGACCATAAATCCTATGGCCTACATGCTACATTACTTCGAGTGAGTTGCTCATTATTTCGGGTTCAAACAAACACTCGACTATTTAAGGCTGAAGGCTATTCGAGCTCGATAAAGCAAAGGGAACTACCCACAAAGCCCGAAGGCAACAATGATTTAAATTCAAACTATCTATTTAGCTTAAAAGGCTATTTTTCTTCAAGAAGAAGAAAATTTTATATTTACAAATTTTGTACAAAGGCAACTCAGCCAAAAGGAAGTTCTTTATACAAAGACCGAAAGCTGTATCAAAAGAACACAAAAAACTACCTAAGGCCCTAAATGGCTCGATCTTCATCGGAGGCCGTGTTCTCGGAATCTTCCTCATCTTCAGACTCACCCGACTTATCGGAGTCCTCCTCAGGAAAGGCCAACCTTCGAGCCTTGTTCTCCTCCGCCCTGGTGACTTCAATCTCGGCCCCAACATCGAAGCCCTAAGCACTGACCTCCTCGAGAGCTTCTCTCCGAGCTTGCTATTTTTCATGTTCGACCATGCTCTTGGCTTTGGCTTGGTTAACCTCAACATCAATCCTGAACTGAGCCACTTTGGCATCAGCTCTTTTATTGGCCTCGATCACCTCAGATCTGGCCACTTCAAGCTCATTAGCCAAGCCTGCTTTATCTGAAATGGCCAAATCCAACCGATGCTGAAGCTCTTTCATCTTCTCGATCAGCCTTGAGGCATTTTCTTTCGCAGATCGAAGTTGGGCATCAGACAACTCCAACTGAGCTTGAACGGATTCCTTTTTCGAGGCAAGGATATCCATACTCTTTTTAAATTCTTCTGCCTCAGCCAGTAGCCCATCTACCTGTGAGTTAAGCCGTCCGATCTGCTCGAACCTTTGCCGAACCTGTAGAATCAGATCATTAGTGGTTATCTCTTTTTCATCTTCACTATCATGGAAAATTTAGAATACATGCTCAGCCATCTCCTCGTGCTCTTCCCGAGCTGCTGTCAAATCTGCTCGAAGTTTTTCACTAAGGAGCTTGTAAGAGTCACTCTTCTCAGTGAGGCTCCGAAACTCAGCATCATGCTCCTCCCAGATTCGACGAAAGGCCTCATGATGTAACACCGAAGCCTACAAACAGAAGGAAAAATATTAGAATTACCTACAATTCTAAGTGTAAAAGAATCAGCAAAGATGCCATCAGAGTTACCCGATTCAAAGCGTGTTGGGCCTCATTGAAGAGATAGGCTGGCCCTACCGCATTCATCACTGATTGATCTTTTTCGGTCATTAAGGACCAAAAGTAACATGCAATCCCCATGGAGGGATAAAAAATTCGGGTATCCTCAGGTACGGAGAGCACTATCTTCCGCCTACGGTCGGGATTGACACTCGGCGCTAGGAATCGGTCCACCAGTTTGTGAACCGATGAAGGCTCGGTGGAACCCGACTATGATGCTTTTTTGGGTATCGGTATTCCACCAAAACCGATAACCTCCTCCGAGGCACCTGATTCGAGCCCCTCTAGAAAACCGTGAATATCGGCCGATTCCTGAATGCCTTCATAGGACCGATCCTCCAACATGCTGGCCTCTCGAATCATGGCATCCGAAATCTGAGGGGATCCACTAATATCAACTATCCCGAACACATCCCTCGAAATATCTTCTACTACCCGAGAAGTCCTACCCTCGGTATCCCCTTCAATCATCTTAGCTCGAGAAGTGATAATCTCGGCTTCTTCTTGTTCTGGGATTATGGCCAGGATTCCCTGATTTGCTTCCGCCAAATCGGAAGACTGTTGAATCACAACATTAGCCCGTACATAGGCTAAATTCTCCTCACCTTCTTTAGGCTCGTCCCTTAATTGGCGGACCATTACCGAAGGCACGACACCAGAGCCCCCCTTTGGCTTGCGAAATCTCTTAGCCGGTTTCTTCTTTTCCAAGCTCGGGGAGCTCGGTACAGCTTTTCTCTTCCTTTATTTAACCTGCTTTAGGGCAGGAACCTCTTCATCACCAGATGGGGGCCTCATGACTATATCCTTCCTGAGTCCTACAAAGAAAAAAAAAGGGAGTAAGTAAATAAAGAAGAACAAAAAAACAGACAAATTGATAAAAAGACTTACCATGATTACGGGCCTCCCATCGACCCGTTGATAATTCGACCCAAGCACACTCGGAGTACGGTCTCTGCAGCACCAGACCTTCGACCCATTGTTTAAGATCCGGGATCGGTTCCGGCATCGGAGCTACAACTGTGACAAGAAAAGAAAAATGGATCAACAAAATGAAAGGCAATCACAAAATCAAAACGAGCAAAGAGAAATGTTTATCACGGCTCATATTCCATTTTTCAGGAAATGACAAGTCATCGGCAGGGGTCAGGTCCGAGGTTTTAATTCGAACAAAACGGCCCATCCAACCCCGATCCCGAGTCTCATCTATGCTCGAGAGGCGCTTTGGTTGCTCGGTGAGCAAGCTTGATTAACCCGCATTGATAAAGTCGGGACTATAAAGGCGCATAAGATGATCGAGGGTGAAGATACGCCCCTCGATCTTGCTCGACAAAAATCGAAGAAGAATTATTATCCTCCAAAAGGAAGGATGGATCTGGCCGAGGGTTACGTCGTATCTCTTGCAGAAGGCAATGATGACGGGGTCTAGAGGGCCCAACGTGAAAGGATAAGTGTAAACACTTAAGAACCCTTTGACGTGGGTAGTAATTGATTCATCAGGCGATGAAATTACTACGAGTTTATTATCCGAGTTGCATTCTTGTATGACTTTCTTGAGAACTTTCTCGGTAATTGAAGACTGGTACCTCGACATCGGCTCACACAGACCCGGTACCGGCGAAGGCTTTTCAATTTTAAAATCACCTACAGTTGAACACCCTACCGGAACGAATTCCTCAGGGCGGGGCTCCTCTACATCCTCGCCACCAGTGGGTCGAGATAAAGAAGCGGCCTCTTTTTGCGAAACAATTTTAGACGTTTTTGCCATCTAAAATTCTATGAACGAAGAACGAGAGTATTTGGTGTTTTGAGAAGGGATTTGCAGTGAAAACCACAGATTTGCAGACGAAAAACTCATAAGATGCAAAAAGGAACTTAGAAGATTTGGAGATCTGAAAGTAAAAAATAGTGAAAAGAGGGGTTATTTATAGATGGAGCAACGACGGTTCAATATCAGTAGTGGCTGACCACCGCCTGACACGCATTTAATGCCTTGATAAACTGAATCGACGGGACAACTATCACGTACGTCATGGTCGGGCTCGATGCAAACGTCAGCGTATATCTAATCGAGCCGTTGAGAAATCATATCGTTTCTCGCCACATCCTTCCTGAGAAACCAGGGGACTATCTGTGTACGATCAAAACCATTTTCAACCTTCGTACGATTGGTGAAGATGGAACGAAGAGCATCTTCATAATATCGAGGTGGGATTTGAAGAAGACACCAACAAGCTTCGAGTTTCGGAGTCAGATTAAATATCGAAATCGACGCCATTATCGAGCTCGAGCCCACATCGAGCTCTAAGCCCGGAAACCGACCGATACCAAGTCCAATCAAGATAGAGCCAAAATACAAGAGCCGTTACAGCCGCACCGAGAAAGGGAATCTCAGCGGAGATTAGGGAAAAACTGATTTATCATGGGTTCCCCACTATGTATTTTTTATTATATCTAAAGTAGGATCCCTCCACTATAAAAGGGATGTTGATTATTTCTATAGAGAAGGTTATCAATACACTGTAACTCAAATATTGTTGAGACATTCTCATATTAGGAGATTATCTTTTTTAGCTTCATACATAATTCCATTTTGCTTGTTCATAAATCATCTCCCTTTCAACTTGGTTTGTATCTTTTCTTATAGTCAATATTCAATATTTCTACTTACTCTTTACGATTTGTGTCAAGTTATACCACGTACCCTTAGAACTACGTACAAATTCAACTCTATCCATTTTTCGGGTAAACAATAATAACTTTAACTTCTCAACTGATTCTATTCAAAGATTCCAACCGCTTTCCCCTTCGAAGTTTGCATGTTACAACTACCTCTCTCTAGAAAATCATCATTGTTTTCAATGAAAAACAAAATGCCACCAGGATCAAACGACAATCGTGAACGATCAGCAACCATAAGTGTTTGAATAGGTAATAAAATGTTCTTTGACACTGTCACTAAAAGTAATTGCACCTATAGAACTTGAAAAATTAACATTTTGAAGCATCTTCCTAACAATGACTAATTCATTATCAAAATCATCTTCAATTGTATTGTCCTTCTCCTCTACAAAGTCAAAGTCCTATTTTTGTTCACTTCAAACTGTTATAAATCCTCATTGCTTCTATAACTACCAGATAAATTTGACAATGGAATTTTCTCAATCACATATCATTTATATATGATGAAACCTTTCTTCCGGACATCTGAAAGACCTTCTCTTATTCATCTTGCTGAGCTCATCCTTCATGTCATTACAGTTATCAACTTCTGTAGTATAGCGCCCCGCACAATGTCCTACATACACGAGCTTGACTTATACTTAATTGCACGCAAATCAACATGTATTACTACATGTTTATTATTGAGAATAATGTGTTTGATATTTTGGGAAGATGTTCAATACTTAAATCTTATGTTTGGGAGGTGAGAACGACGTTTGATAATGGAGGGAGTTAGTTTGGAATGGATTGAAAGAGTAATTGGATTTTATCCCCCAAAAAGGTGGCGCAATGGCGTGGCTGACAGCGTGGAACATTAGAGGCTGGCACAATCTATGTTGCTATGGCATTGAAGGCATCATGAACCATCAGAGTTTAGCTCCGTCTCCAGCATGGGCTGAAGGTCTATAAAAGAGTCTCACTTCGGGAATTTTGGTTCCAAAAAAGAAATGGGATCTAGGTCATGGCTTTGGACGCCACTTTTTCACCCCAAACCCCTCCCAATCGTCAACGGAAGTTGGACATGGTTAGTGTATGTTAGATTTATATTTGCTAACATGAATCTGTATAACCCTGCAAATCCCATGATTTGTCCAGAGATCTCAAGAATCCCAAGAATCCTTCAAAGTTGGTGAATGAGGGTAAAATTAACGAATGACCGACAGATATTCGTCGAGTTGACACGTGGCAGTAAAAGTAGGTAGGGTATGAGTCAACAAATAGTTCTTACCGGTTACGAGCATGTGAATAGTGTTGTGTGAGTTACGAAGACATTGGAACCGGAGACGAAAAGTTTAAAAGTAAGATACCAATTGAAGAATGCAGCATTCAAGGAGCGGCCGTTACAAAGATTCTTAGCATTTATACTCGGCCGGTATGTGGCTACCAAGAGGGGTTTTTATTCACATTACAGAGGAGCTTGATTTGGAGATCTTGTCACTCCTAATTTAGCTATAAATAGAGAAATCTGTATTCAAAAAAGGACACGAAATACATGTATGAAAAAAGGTTAAACTTATTCTCTTATTTTGTTAACATTATTTTACCAAGAACTTTGTTCTTGTTATTGTTCTTGCTACCGGAAAAGCACAATTTGAGGCTTAGGCTCGTCTCTTATTCAATTATTTCTTACTTTATTCAATTTTGTTCTTTATTATTTTATTTTCTCGGATCAATTTAATTCACGTCTATATATACAAATTTAATTGTACCATTTTACGGGTAAATAATTTGGCGTCTATCGTGGAGCATAGACAATTGTGGTATTACTTTGTTCCATTCATCTTTCACTAACATATTTTGATGCTTTTCTTTAGTAAAACAAAAACAGATATGACACTTAATAATGTCAACAACTCGCTCAATGTTGGAACAAATAACGTCAATGAGCATGAGGACAATTTTCGTGGTGAAAATCAGCAGGATGATTCTACTAGTGAAACTAACAACGATTGGAATGAAGCAACTCTGAATCCAGGAAGAACGAAATACTCGGCTTGCGAGGAGTCCTACCCCTGATGATATGGATAATGAACCCGTTGACGATACGATGAAAGTTTTGAGAGCACAACAAAGAAAAATCATGAATCGTCTCTCTAGACATGACTGAATAATGACTGAGCTCCAGCAAACACTATCGATGGCCTCAAATAATTCCAATGGAGGAGTTTGAGCCCCTCCCAGCGTTCCTGCAAATTAGACAACACAAAGAACTGGTAACATCGCTTCAAGGGAGTAGTTCAGATTGAATGATAATCAAGCAGGTGGAGCAGGCAATGGATCCAAAAATGATAATAATACAAATAATCCTTTTAAAACTGAGCTCATGAAGTTTATGAGAGAAATGAATGATCAGATGGATTAAAATGCTAAAGAATTTCACTCTCGGATGGATCAGATCTCGGGGGCACCTCCGGTATTGAAGGACCTGGATTCAAAGAAGTATACTCAGTTATCGTTCAAACCAAGTGCGGCCCCAGAATTGATTCCAAAAAGGTTCAAGATGTTGGATATTCCGAAGTATGATGGACCATCGAATCCATAGGCGCACATCACAACTTACACTACGACTGTAAAGGGAAATGATATGGCTCCATATGAGATTGAATCTGTTTTGCTACAAAAAATTAGCAAAACCCTAAGAAAGGGAGCTTTAACGTGGTATTCTATTTTACCTAAATAGTCAATTGATTCTTTTGAAATTCTTGCAGATTATTTCATCAAAGCTCATGCTGAGGCAAGGAAATTCCAAGCCAGGAAGGCAGATATATTCAGAATCGCTCAAGGAGAATCTGAATTGCTTCGAGAGTTTGTGATCCGGTTCCAAAAGGATATAATACTGTTGCTGGTAGTACCGAATGAATGGGCAGTAGAGGCATTCACCAAGGGCCTCAATCCTTTATGCCCCAATGCCTCGAGCAAATTAAAGGAGAGCCTGTCAGAATTTGAGGCAACCACATGAGCAGAGATGTCCATAATCGTTATGAATCAAAAATCAGAATTGAAGATGATCAACTGAGTTCTTCGGTGTCGTATAAGGGTCATCGCTATTAGAATCATGAAAAGTTCCAAAATAATTCTGATGTAGACCGGAGATCATCCAGAAGCCGTTTCCAACCTTATTTATCAAATGAAAGATCTGATGGGCGTGGAGCTAAAGGTTTTCAGTTATTGGAAAGATTCATACCGGATACAAGGACGGATCGTAGTCGTAGTAGTAGGACATTGCATGATAAAGAATCATCGGGGTCCTAGGATTTAGGATATCCCTGGTTATCAGATTAAAATTTCAACATTAGTCTAGTAGAGTTAGTTTTGGCGATGAGAAATATCAAGAAGGCAAGGTTCCTAAAAGCGATTCGATTATATCCTAATCAAATGGATCCTAATGTTTGGTGTGAATTCCACAGAACGCATTTTCATAAAACTGGGGAATTCCGATATCTTTGTGAAGAGGTTGCAATGCTGTTTAAAAATGGTCACTTAAGATAATTATTAAGTGACCGGGCTAAGAACAACTACGAGATGAGTCGAGATGCAACGGAACCAGCAAAACCATACATAGGGTCTCCCAGCCTAACGATTAACATGATCTTTGGTGGGGTTGAAGTTAATGGAGTGACATTTTCTGTAGGTAAAAAGACAAATGTATCAGTCACTCATGGCAAGAGAATCCGGAAAGCATCAGAATATGATGAAATTACCTTCACGGAGGAAGATGCAGTGGCCTTATTTTACCGCACAATGATACTCTGGTAATATCTCTTAATGTTTTATATTTTAAAATTAAACATGTGTTGGTTGATCCAGGTAGTTTAACTAATATCATCCAATTGAAGATTTTGGAACAAGCAAAGCTAACTGAAAATATAGTTCCGGCAACAAAACTTCTGGTCGGATTCAACGTAACAGGCGTAACGACATGATGAGAGATCATGTTACCTACCAATGTCGAAGGGGTGACGAAATTCATCTTGTTCGAAGTTTTGGATGGCGATATGAGCTACAACGTGATCTTGGGTAGACCATGGATCAATGAATGAAGGCTGTACCATCAACGTGCCATCAATTGCTGAAGTTTTCTACACCGGATGGAACAATATGCAAAGGTATTTGTATAAAAATGTGATAAGTGCCAGCGTCATGCTCAATTGGTGCACCAGCACGCGAAGCTTTTGCATTCAGTGATGTCACCATGGCCATTCATGAAATAAGGGATGGATATAGTTGGTCCTTTTCCTCAAGGGCCCGGGCAGGTAAATTTTGTTTTTTACTTTTGGATGATTATTTCACTAAGTGGATCGAAGTAGGAGCTTTCAAGAAGATTGGAGGGCGAGAAGTGATTGATTTCATTTGGGATCATATAATTTGCTGGTTTGGAGTACCAAAAGAAATTGCTTGTGACAATGGGCCACAATTTATAGGTTTTTAGATTACAAAATTTCTAGAAGGATTGAAGATCAAAAGGATCACTCCTCCCCATACCATCCAAGTGCGCGCTAACGGTCAAGCGGAGTCAACCAATATGGTAATAATTCAAAACCTCAAAAATAAATTATAGTATGCTAAAGGCAGCTCGCCAGAAGAGCTTCCAGGAGTATTGTGGGCATATCAAATGATGGAAAATTTGAGCATAGGAGATATACCTTTTTCCCGTGTGTATTGTGCAGAAGCTTTGATTCCAGTGAATATTGGAGAACCGATCATAAGGTATTCCTGAGCAAACGAGCAAGACAATGATATAACAATGTTGATTAAGTTGGACTTGCTTGAGGAGCATCAGAACACAACTTATGTAAGGATGGTAGCACAAAAGCAAAGGATGAAACAATACTATAATTGCAGAGCAAATCTTCGTTTTTTCAAAATCGGAGACTTGGTTTTACGGAAGGTAACTCATAATACCCGGGAATTCAATACTGGAAAGTTAGGACCCACATGGGAAGGACCTTACCGAATTTTAGCTATATCCGGTAAAGGGTCATATCAACTGGAAAATCAAGATAGAATAAAATTACCAAGTAACTGGAACGTGACTCACCTCAAAAGATATTATTGTTGAAGATCCTAGATGATATTAAATGTATGTGCTGCACTCTTTGTTTTTTGTCCAATTTTTATCCCAATTGAATTTTTTTGGCAAGATTTATAATGAGGTAGCAACGTAAAGCATACTCCAAAGAAGGATCGTTAACAACAATAAGAACTCTAGTGTTCGAATTCTCATACTTTGCATCGAAATACTGGGGGGGGGGGAGACTTATTGTAGATCACAACAGTAAAAGTGTTAAAGAAACCAGGGACTTCTAGAACCATATGTTGTATCTTGAACTTAAAAGTTTAAAAGTTCAGTTGTTTAGAAAGACCTCGAGTCAGGACTAGGGACTGAATTATCAGCCCCGAAGAAATAAGTAGTACAAGTTAGCCACATGTATTGGCAACTTTATTTACTTAAGTGAATGTAAATGTTTTTGCTCATGTAAATGTACTTTTGGGAATGAAAGCAACAAATTAAAGTTCTTTTGTATTTATTTTGTTTCTTGTCCAAATGATACGATATGGTCTTTTTCATTTGAATGTTACTTAAACTTCAAATGCTAATGCCAGAATGAACATGAGACGTCCTCTTCAAGAGCGCCGCAAACATAAGGGCCCTCTCTTATGAAACCTTCATAATTAATTGGTAAAAATCAGAAGTATGAATGTCCGGTATTAAAGTTAATCGGATATAGAAATTCATGAACTTTATTAGTGAAAAATTAGAAAGATATCTTTTGCACAAAAGTTAAGTAAAAGATGTCTTTTATTTCAAAAATGCAGAAATAAATGGAGGTTCCGACATAATTACAAATAAAATAAAGTCCGAAGGATGTGAAGTCTCTGGTGCATCTTTTGAAGGTGAAGGCTACACAACATCCGGTTCAGCACCTTCATACTTATCCTTTTTTTCTTCATCTTCAACTTCCTCCTCAGTTTTGGAGGACTCAGAGCAAGTGCTCGAGGAGCTTGAAGCAGTGGCTCAGGCAGGAATATTCTCGAAGGCGGTTGTGTCCAAATTAAGAGCTTCATCAATGCAGTCGTCTATATTAGAAATGCCTTCTCTGGCATCCTCCAAAATTTTCCTCCTCATGTGATAGACTGCATGAATTTTCTCAAGCAGGAAAGAATCCTCTTGATCTTGGAGTTTGGCTTGGAGCTTTTGGATTTTAGACTACAACCGATCATTACCAAACCTCAAGATATCATAAGTCCGGCAAAGGTCTATATTGGTCTTTGCATGTTCATGATTTTGCTCAATCATCCTTTTGAGCCTTTCCTCCATTCTTTCCCTCTTCTCATATGTTGCAGCAACTTCATTAATTTTGGAAAGCAAGCTTGCTTCCAGATTGTTGATTTTTTCATGAAAGCAGACTCGTGTTCGGCTACCGAAGTCACAACATCTTGCAGCTCAGCTCACTTGGTCTTCAACTTAGAAAGATCAACATGCAACTGAGTGGCCTTTTAGCTATGGGCCATTTTTTCCTACTCAGTTTGCTCCAATCGGGCCTCAAGTTTGCCCATCTGAGCATGCCTTGTCTCTAAAGCTGGGATGCGCTCAACAAGTTTATCCTGTTCAACTGCAAATTGATCCTGCTCAGCAGCAAATGTCTCTTTTTCTAGGATCATCTTCTGTAAGCCTTAGGAGGTGAGGAGGTTGGCCTATAAAGTCAGAAGGTTAGAGTTTCCAAAGATATTGGTTAGCAAGTGAAAAGGGAAAAGAGAAGAATGAAGTGTTACCCGAGTACAAAAATGCATGATGTTGTTGATTAAACATTCAACAAAGAGATTGTTCCATTTTTCTCCAGTCTTTATCTGATGCCAATTGCTTCAAGTAGTTGGCAACTCCCACCGGCTTGGAAAGCAAGTGGAACTCATTCAAAACCGTAAAGGTAAAATTGCATTTACCATTGGGGTTTCAGATGGATGCCGGGAAGGCGTTTTCTATATTTCCTTGATCGGGTGACCAAGGAGAACGCCCATCTTATTCTTGTTTGATTGGGGCTGGTGGCGAGGTAGGAGCTGCAATACAACAGCTAGTGTTGAACTAGAAAGTGGAGGGACATCAGAAGTGGAACCCTTCTCACCGGAGGCAACAGCTGGAGCCCTGAAGCGGGACTCAGCATTCTCAACCAAGTCTAACTCTGTAAAGAATCCTTCTATTTCCTCTGGTTGATCTGAGGAAGTTTTTATTTTTCTTCTTCTCTGAAGAGAAACCTGTTCATCAGCATCCTAGGTTTCTTCCTCGTAAGGACCATTATGGCCGGTTTCTTTTAAGATGGGAGGCTTCTCCTAAGCCTCAACCTTGGAAGTTTGCAACTGCTGGAGGTACCCAACAGGTTGCTGAAATAAGAGAAGAGAAAGCTTAGTGAGAGGTGGAAATTATTTTAACACAATGAAGAAGGATATCAAGAAAGCTTACGAGTGTAATTCCAAGATTCGAAAATAGAATGTCTCAGGGAGTGATAACAACAAACCTCTCCATCAAACCATGGTCATTGTCAGCATCAACACTGGTGGCGATGGCATGGTGACCACGTTTGGTGAGTTTGATCATGCCTCCACGAAAAAGTTTAGGGGCGTAGAGGTTGATAAAATGAGCAAGCATAAGGGTTTCACCGGCTTGGGAACACAGGAACTAAAGACAAGCTACCATTTGCCATATTGACGGTCCTACTTGAGCTAAACAAACTTGGTAGTTCCGACAAAAAATCAAGATGATGGGATCAATTTCCTTGCCAATCCTTAAAGTGAAAGGGTAAGTGTAAACGTACATGTACCCTGGTCTGAAGGAAATCCTTTCCGCTTCATTAGGGCTGAAACCTCAATATTTTTCCAGCCACAATCCTCTTTTACGATAGGAATACTAGCCGGACAAATAGAAAAAGATATTTACTAACAACTCCGTTTCTATTCCTTTTTGGGGTCAGAGGATCCTTTAGAACATGGAGATCCGTCTCACAACTTAACTAGATGAGATGATCGTGTTAGTAGAAGGAGGACCGGTATTGGGTTCTTTAGACTTTCTCTTCTTAGATGGGCCACCACCAATGTAAGTGCCCGTGTAACCGGAAGAAGAAATAACAGAAGATATAGTGACAGAAAGTATGAATATGGAAGTTTACTTAGAAAGTAGGAGTTGCAGAAAAGCTGTAAGAAAATTTAAAGAAGGAGGTTTATAAAAGTGAAAGATGAAAGTGGTGAGAAGGGGAGATGTTTATAGGCGGCAGAATGCAAGGCCATCATTACCTAGGTAATTGGCAAAAATATTTGTCGAATCGCGGGATAACACGTGTTCGTCTCATTAAATGCAAAGAGACGCGCGTCTTTTCAAGTGTCAAAAATCATTCAAGACCTTTCCCGCCAAGAAAATGGGTCTTATCTACTTTCCGGTCACTTCAAGTTGAATCACCGAAAAGTAGGAGGACTATCTATATGAGGATAAACTAATGAATGATCGGTAGACGTTCGTCGAGTTGACACGTGGTAGTAAAGACAAGTAGGGTATGAGTCAACAAATAGCTGGTACCGATTACGAGCATGTGACTGGTGTTGTGTGAGTTCCAAAGACATTGGGACCGGAGACGAAAAGTTTAAAAGTAAGATACCGGTTGAAGAAGGTAGCATTCAAGGAGTGGCCGTTACAAAGAATCTTAGCATTTATACTCAACCGTTATACGGCTATCAAGAGGGGTCTTTATTCACATTAAAGAAGAGCTTGATTTGGGGATCTTGTCTCACTTTATTTAGCTATAAATAGAGAAATTTATATTCAGAAAAAGACACAAAATACTTGTATGAAAAAAGCTAAACTTATTCTCTTATTCTGTAAACATTATTTTACTAAGTACTTTGTTCTTGTTATTGTTCTTGCTACTGGAAAAGCACAATTCGAGGCTCAGCCTTGTCTCTTTTTTAATTATTGCTTACTTTATTCAATTTTTTCTTTGTCATTTTAGTTTCTCGAATCAATTTAATTCACGTGTCTATAAACCACGTTATAAATTCAACTGTACCGTTTTACGGGTTAACAATTGGAGATTTCAAAATTTGTATTTAAGAGGTAATCTCACTACCTAGTCTTCAATTATTACGTATAAATGAATATGTAAAATATATTTATGAGTAGAATTAATTATTTGATTGTTGATTTGGATGAACACTATACGTGAGTTTTCTAAAATGGTGAATTGTGGGGAAGAATATGATGAATAGTGAATGGACGTTGTAAATGGTAAAGTACAGTGAATCTAAAGATAAGAAAAATTTATTAAATATATAAAAAATGAGACGGGTAATCCTAGACTTCACCTAAGTGGGTTGAACTAGGAATTTGGATGTCTTGAGATAATGTGTCTCGCTTTATTGAGTTGATATATAATATAATAATCGTATAATGATTGAATCGAGTCCATGATTGAATTGAGTCCAATTATGTAGATTGAATGTTGACGAACTTGTTGGATCATACATATTATTTTTAAAAAAATTGAGTTAAGGATGTACGTTCTCTTGATACATTTTCTAAACTTCATGTCTATGTGTTCCCAAATCATGTTAAAATGAGTGCGAGTTCGTAGGGTTGAGCGTGCTATACTAGTCATGTTTTTAATGAAAATTATGTTTTGTGATATCTTAAGCATGTAGTGATATATTTCATTAAATATACACGAGTTGTGCTTTAAAGTATGGCAATAGTACCTCATGTTATGTTTTATAAATGATTTATGAATTCTCAAGAATTATGAATATGTTTATGATAGAAGTCATATTTTCTACTTATGACATAATTTTGGACTTCATGTTATTATTTCACACATGAATGTTGCTTTAATGAAGTTATGATTTTCATACGGATCTTATGACATGTTTCTACTATTTATACCACGTTCCATTAGATAATGATATGTTGGATATCAAGATCGTTATAAAGTTATGTATGAGGAACAAAGGTACCACTTGATGTTTAAAATATTTTTGAGCGTATCCTTAGGTCACTGGCAAAAGGGTTCAATGCCTAGAAACTACATGTGTCGATTTAATTGTAACCATGATCATTGGTTCGGATGACTAGATTGTACCACGAGAGTGGAATTCATGCTAGCAAAGGTAAGTTGATCTGTACAGTATTGTAGTGAGAAAGCCCAATCGATCAGACGAGGATCAAATGCCATGTTGATCACATGGTGCACTATAAAATGCCAGTATCTATAGGTGTTCCCTATTATAAGTAAGTTAAGTGTATGCTATGTTATGAAAACGTCTTTCGACACATGTTCAATTTTCTAAAAATGTGATTGATTTCAAAAATGGTTTCTTCACATAGAAATGTTTTAGAAATGTTTATCACATGTCATAAAGCCCTTTAAAGTGTCTAAAGGTTCAAGGCTTTAAAGCACACTAATGAGTTGTTTAATTATTATTTTACGTGCTACGAGTGACTATAGACGAGAATAATATTATACAAATATGGTGTCATAATATATTATATGAAGGTTTGGAGGTGGTCAGGTTGAAACACAATAATGCAACTCAAGGGAATTGAGTCTAAAAGCTAAGAAAACATAAAGGACTTAGAGATAGAACACTAGGGGTGCTCGCATCGTGACTCCTGGAGACGTCCCAGACCCTCCGGTCACAAAGGAAAACATTAAGGGGAAGGGAGATGCATGTGGAATCATGAGCGGAGGAGAATCACAGGGTCGGGACGCTTGCGATTTTGTGCGCATTGTGCCCGACCCCGACATCCAAAATCTGATCCTTTTCTAAAGGCATTTCGGGCATACTTTTCTCATTCTCACTTCTTTCTCAAGGTTGAAGAGCCCTCAAGACCTCTTGGCTCCAAGGCTTCACCCACAAATCAAGGTAAAATTTACCTATGGATTTGTATTACTTTTAATACTTTAATACTAGTATTAACTCCTCTTGCCCACAGAACCTATATATTTTTGCATGCAACTTCCTCCACAAGCTGAGTCGAGATTCAATTTGGAGATCTCGTCTAACCAATTCATAAAAGTATGACCCAATACCTTATCAGTCAGATAATGATGCAGGCAATCTCTGAGTAGCTTCTTGTATCTTTTCCAAGCTTGACGAAGGGTCTCACCATCTCTTTGTTGAAACCCAAGAGTTTTGATTCTCAGTGACTTAGTTTTCTTCATGGGGAAGAACTTGATCAAAAATTTATGTGCTAGATCATCTCACATGTGGATGGAGTTCGCTGGGTCTTTCTGCAACCATTCCTTTTCTTCCCCCAATAGAGAAAATGAAAACAAAGTCAGTCTGACATAATCCTTGGAGGCGTTCAGATAGTTATAAGTATCCGTAATCTCCAAAGAGTTCTATATGTGCCTATGTGGATCTTCATAAGATAGAACCACAAATTGTCCTGTGGATTGAATTAGCTGTACTATGTACTACTTCAACTCAAAGTGACCAGTTATGTCAGGCTTCATGATCGCCTAAGTCATATTTGAGAGATTAGGCCTTGCGGACACTATCATCGGTTCTCATCATTTTCTGCCATCTCTATTGGCTGTGGTTGGACTACTATGCCTAACTCTACAGTTCTAGCTCTTGCTTCAGCCTCCCTCGTTAACTTATAAAAGAGTCTTTCAGGTTCTGGTTCAGGTTTATAAGGAGGAATATCGTTCAGGTTGTTACTTCTTCTTAGCATTCAATGTGAACACCTATAAAAGCAAAACTAGTAAACAAATGAAAACTTGAACAAATAACGAATAACAACTTATTCCAGACAAATAGCTAATTTTTAAATCCCCGATAAAGACGCCAAAAATATGTGGGGCGAAATACACACACAAGTATACGTGATCGACAAATAATAATGTGATGAGAAAGTATCACCCCACAAGGATTTATGATTAACTGTTGTCTAAACTAAACTGATTATGAGCTAATTTTTCAAGCGATTTTGAAGAAGATGGTTGTGATTTTTATTATCAAAAATTACGACGAAAACTAAGAAGCATTCAATAGAACAAG
Organism: Nicotiana otophora; assembly: GCA_000715115.1. Classification (NCBI taxonomy): domain Eukaryota; kingdom Viridiplantae; phylum Streptophyta; class Magnoliopsida; order Solanales; family Solanaceae; genus Nicotiana; species Nicotiana otophora. Next base: position 168,041 of record AWOL01S0002555.1, on the reverse strand, counting down.
AATGCAAGTAGAGAAAACAAACACTTAGGAGCGAATTCAATAAGGATGAGATATTCCGGGGTTATGGGATTGGCGTCTTTCCTATTTTGTTTTTCCGATTGATTTAACTACTTGATCTATCCGATTTGTTGATTAACAAGGTTTATTATGCTTGCAAAGTTCTTTCGACGCTTTGCTCGCCTATTCAAGCCAACCTAATACTATACGCCTATAGAATCAGAGTTAACAAGAATGCATGTATATTTCCTGAAAAAATAACCAATTGAGGCAACTATAAAATATGTTTATCCTAATTGCGGATCTATTCTTCGATGCCCGGATTCAAAAACTTACTCTATTCAATATTATATGCAATCTATAGTTCCCACTTTTGAGTTCAACTATAAATTCATAGATAGTATTCTACTGTTATCTACACAGTAAAATAATTGAGTGCAAGATTGAATAAATAAACCAATATAATAGAATCGTGCAATATCATCAACCATCAAATAACAATATAATGACCCGACCAGTCGTTTTGAGCTTTAGCATTCTGTTCAGTGATTTGAGGTCTCAACTAGCTTCATTTGATGTATTACAATTGTGTGTACGGTTGGTTTCGATGTTCGAGAGGTTGGGGATTGATTTGGAAGAGAAATTTTCATATTTGGAAGCTTTAAGTTGAAGAGTTGACCAAGATCTGAGTTTGTGTAAATGGTCTCGAATTTGTGTTTTGAGGATTCCAATAAGTTCGTATGGCAATTTTGGAGTTGGGCATATGATCGGATTTCGATTTGGAGGTTCCTAGGTTTATTTGGCTTTTTTGGGAAAAGTTGGCAATTTGAAGGTTTCGAAATTTCTTAAGTTTGACGAGAGTTGACTTTGGGTCTAACGAGTTTGAATTTTGGCTTTAGGACTTGAAATAGGTCTATTTTATCATTTGGAACTTGTGTGCGAAGTTTGGTGTCATTCCGGGTTAATTTGGTAGGAATCAGATGCTTGGTTGTAATTTCGAAAATCTTGAGTTTCATTATGAGTTTTTATGTGTTTTGGTGTTTGATTTGTGATTTTATAGTTATTTTGATGATCCGAGTGTGCGAGTGAGTTCGTATGAGTTTTATGTATTTGTTGGCATAGTTGGATAGGTCCCAAGGGGCTCGGATGAGTTTCAGATTATTTTCTGGTTGGATTGGGAATTTCTGCCGTGGCTGGTGCTGTTGTTCTAGCAATTGCGAGAAACAGGTCGCATTTGCGATGTCATCTTTGCTTTTGCGAGTCTGGGCGAGCTGAGTAGTGTTCTCATTTGCAAGATGGGAGTCGCATTTGCGACGGTGGGTGGATCATTTTTGTAAGGCCTGGTGTCGCTTTTGCGATTTGTCCATCTAGGGAAGGACTTCGTATTTGCAATATCTGTGCCACAATTATGACTTTTACTACGTTAGTGTGCGTCGCATTTGCGAACTTGAGGTCGCTTTTGCGATAGTCACATTTGCAAACCTCTGGTCGCAAATGCGACATCTACAACTTAACATATAGCTGGGATTTTGGGATTGTCTCATTTATCACATTTTGAGCTCTAGACTCGGTGGAAGGCGATTTTTAGAGTGAATTTTCACAAATAACTATTGGGTAAGTGATTTCACTCAACTTTGATATTATAACTTGATTTCTTGTGGATATTAATATAAAAATCATGAAATTGAAGGAATGTTTTGGGAATTTTTGACTATGTTTTGAAAAATAAAAATTTGAGATATAAGAGTCGAATTGGACCCGATTTTTAAAACTAATCATATATTTGGGCTCGTAGGATTATGGGTAGTTGAGATCTACCATTCAACTCGAGTTTTGACAGGGTGGGTATGGGGTTGACTTTTGTTGACTTTTGGGAATTGGGTAAATATTGCCATTTTATTTATTGAAATTGATTCCTTTTACATTGTTTGATGTTATCGAGTCATTTTTGTCAGATTTGAGCCGATCAAAGATGCTTTTCTAAGGAAAGACTATATTTGAGTATCGATTTGGTTTGTTTGAGGTAAGTGTCTCGCATAGCTTGGGTAGAGGTAATTTTTCCTACTATTTGATGTTGTTTGGTATATGTGGGGTTGATGTATATATGAGGTGACGAGCATATATACATATTCCATGGGTATTCGTGCTTGGGGTAGATTATAGCTTACTCTATGCCTTATTTGATTGTGTGTTTTACTTGATTCAACGTGTTATTAAATTAATCGACTCCGTGAGTACTATAGACCATGATAAAGGAATATTGAGGCTATTGGTACTTTATGTTGAACATGATGATCAAACCTTGACGCTTGTGCTATATTTACCATGGGGATAGACACACGTAGGCTATGAATACACATGCAGACTTGATCTTGTAATGTAACTTGATTGGGACGTGTACACTCTGTGATGCATATGTGATCCTTTGAATGACTACTTGGACTTGGTTGCTATAATGATCCGACCAGTTGTTTTGAACATTTGCATTTCGTTCAGTGGTTTAAGGTCTTGAGTAGCTTCATATTATGCATTATGACTTGCATATACGATCGGTTTTGGATTTTGTGTGGTTCAGATTGATTTGGAAGAATGATTCTCATTTTAGAAGCTTTAAGTTAGAAGAGTTGACCAAGTTTGACTTTTGTATATTTGACCTCGGATCGGAGTTTTGGGCGTATGCCCTGATTTACATTTGGATGTTTCTACAAGATTTTGACTCTAATTGGCGAAAGTTAGCAATTTGAAGGTTTAGAAATTTTCTAAGTTTGATCGAGAGTTGACTTTGCTACTATCGGGATAGGACTTTAGTTTCAGGACTTGAAATAGGTCTGTTTTGTCATTTAGAACTTGTGTGCAAAGTTTTGTCTCATTCCGGGTTGGTTTGAGGGGAATCAAATGCTTGGTTATGATTTTGAAAGTCTGTTTATATATATATATATATATATATATATATATATATATAAAGCTTGTATCTTTTTGGGTTAGTCATTTTTCTTGTGATTATTTTGAATTGACTGTTTTTAAATCAACTTAAGGTTTTATTTCATCCTTTTTTGCGCTCTTTTGCTACGAGTGGGGCCTCACCAGTGGTAGCGGTGACAACCCCTCTTCCCCTCTTTGTTCGGCTTTGTGGTGTTTAGTGTGTATTTCAGGTCAGGGCCTGTGGCTATTAGCGGTGAAAAAGACGTGTATGTGCAGACATTGAAGAACAACTCGGGCGAGTGTCAGCAGGGGGCGGCGGGAGTTGGACGCAAACATGCTAGGTGGCCTCAACATCGTCGTATATACCAAGACAATTTCAAGGTTAAATTGCTGTCATCTTAGTTCGTATTAGTTTATTCACCATATTAGTGTGCGTGTTGTTACAACTTGTCTTCTTCTGGTGTGGTATGTTGCCTTGTATGTGATAGTGATTCCTCTTACTCTGTCGTAGGTATAGTGGCTGTAGTCTGGGAT
>AWOL01S0002555.1:123398-164440 GCA_000715115.1 Nicotiana otophora | reverse complement strand
GGGAGGTAGGGCAGGGGTTAGGGGGTGGGGCGGGAGGCAAGGGAGGTAAAGGGAACAAGGGTGTCTGTAGATGAGAATTGGGTCATTGAACGTAGGTACATTGACGGGTAAGTCTATAGAGTTGGCGAAGATCCTCCAGAAGAGGGGAGTCAATATAGCGTGTGTCCAGGAGACAAGGTGGGTAGGGTCGAGGGAGAAGGACACAGACGAGTATAAACTTTGGTACTCAGGAGTCCAGAAAGGTAAGAATGTAGTGGGAATCTTGGTGGATAGGGAACTTAGAGAGTCTGTGGTTGAGGTTAGATGAGTGAATGATAGATTGATGATTATTAAGTTCTTTGTTGGAGAGTGCACCCTAAGCATAGTTATCGCATATGCACCGCATACGGGCCTAGATGAGGAGGTTAAACGGCGCTTCTGGGAGGGGTTAGATGAGATGGTGCGCCAAGTTCCGCCTGCTGAGAATCTATTCATAGGAGGGGATTTCAATGGGCATATTGGATCGGTCACAGGTGGTTATGGCGAGGTGCACGGAGGCTTCGGTTTTGGGGAGAGAAACGGAGGAGGTACATCGTTGTTGGACTTCGCTAAGGCTTTTGGGTTATTGATTGTGAACTCTAGCTTTCCAAAGAGGGAGGGGCATTTGGTTACTTTTCAAAATGCGGCGGCGAAGACTCAGATTGACTATCTCCTCCTCAGGAGGTGTGACAGAGGGTTGTGCAAGGATTGTAAGGTGATTCCGGGTGAGATACTCGCGACGCAGCATAGGCTCTTGGTGATGGACATTGGTATTATGTTAAAGAGGAGGAAACGGTCTTCTCGAGGAAGACCGAGAATCAGGTGGGGATCCTTAACTAAGGATAAAGCCCAAGAGTTAGAGGGGCGGTTGTCGGCTATGGGAGCATAGAGGAGCAGTGGTGACGCGAGCACTATGTAGTCAGTGACAATAGACTGTATTAGAGAGGCTGTGAGAGAGGTGTTAGGGGTCTCGACGGGCGTCTCTAGTGGGCACAAATGAGACTGGGGGTGGAATGAAGTGTTCCAAGGTAAAGTGAAAGCGAAGAAGGCAGCATGCCTGAAGTTAGTGTGGAGCATAGGAGAGGAGGAGATAAGAGCGTGCATGGAGAGGTATAAGGTATCTAGGAAGGAGGCTAAGCTGGAGGTCATAAAGGCTAAGACTGCGGCTTATGTTCATATGTATGAGGAACTGGGGAAAAACGGCAGGGAGAAGAAGTTATTCCAGCTGGCCAAGTTGGGAGAGAGAGGAAGGCTCGAGATTTGGACCAAGTGAGATGCATCAAGGACGAAGATGGTAGAGTATTGATGGAAGATACCTAGATTAAGAAGATATAGCAGACTTACTTTCATAACCTTCTGAATGAAGAAGGGGATCGGGATATTGTGCTAGGCGAATTGGAGCATTCCAAGAGTCACCGTGACTTTGGGTACTGCAAGAGTATCGAGGTCGAGGAGGTAGTGGGAGCTATGCGTAAGATGAGCAGGGGCAGAGCGACCGAGCCGGACGAGATTCCGGTGGAATTTTGGAAGTGCGTGGGAGAGCAAGTTTGGAATGGTTGACTAGGTTGTTTAATGTTATTTTTAAGGCGAAGAGGATGCCAGATGAGTGGAGGTGGAGTACGGTGGTTCTATTGTATAAGAACAAAGGTGATATCCAGAGTTGTAACAATTATAGGGGTATCAAATTCTTGAGTCATACCATGAAAGTGTGGGAGCGGGTGGTTGAAGCGAGGATGAGGATGATAATGTCTATATATGACAATCAGTTCGGGTTCATGTCGGGTCGTTCGACTACAAAAGCTATACACCTTGTTAGGAGGTTGGTGGAACTTTACAGAGTGAAGAAGAAAGATCTGCGCATGGTGTTTATTGACCTAGAGAAAGCGTGTGACAAGGTACCTAGAGAAGTTCTCTGGAGATGCCTGGAGGCACAAAGTGTGTCGGTTCCCTACATTATGGCGATTAAGGACATGTATGATAGGGCTAAGACTCAATTTAGAATAGTAGATGGCGACTCTGAGCATTTTTCGATTGTATTGGGGTTACACCAAGGTTCTGTGCTCAGTCCGTTCTTATTCACCCTGGTGATGGACGTGTTGACACACCATATTCAAAGGGAGGTGCCATGGTGCATGCTATTCGCCGATGACATAGTTCTGATTGATGAGTCGCGAGCCGGTGTTAACGAGAGACTGGAGGTTTGGAGACATGCTCTTGAGTCTAAGGGTTTCAAGTTGAGCAGGATGAAAACGGAATACTTGAAGTGTAAGTTCAGCGCTGAGCCGGTGGAAGTGGGCGTGGATGTCAGGCTTGAATTATAGGTCATCCCGAGTAGAGGCAGCTTCAAGCACCTTGGTTCGGTTATCCAGGGGGGAGGGGATATTGATGAGGATGTCACACACCGTATTGGGGTAGGATGGATGAAGTAGAGGTTAGCATCTGGAGTCCTGTGTGACAAGAGAGTGCCACCGATATTCAAAGGTAAGTTCTATAAAGCGGTGGTTAGACCGGCCATGATGTATGGGGCTGAGTGTTGGCCTATTAAGAACTCACATATCCAGAAGATGAAAGTAGCAGAAATGAGTATGTTGAGGTGGATGTGCAGGAACACAAGGATAGATAAAATTAGGAATAATGATATTTGAGAGAAGGTGCACGCGGCTCCCATTGATGATAAGATGTAGGAAGCGAGGCTTAGATGGTTCAGACATATTCAGAGGAGAAGCTTAGATGTTCCGGTACGGAGGTGTGAGCGGCTGGTTGTGGAGGGAACGAGAAGAGGTAGAGGGCGACCTAAGAAATATTGGGGAGAGGTGATTAGGCAGGATATGGCGAGGGTCCAGATTTCCGAGGACATGACACTTGATAGGAAGATGTGGAGGTCGAGTATTAGGGTTGTAGGTTAGGAGGTAGTTAAGTCTTGCCTTACTTCGTACCATTATGGGACTAGCCAGGTAGGGATTTTGTCTAAGATAGCTAGTGGCAATGTTGTATCTTACTATTTTGCTTTTCAGTGCAGGACCTATTTACTAGCTATCGCTTTCGCTTTTGCTTTGCATCTTTCTTCTAAATTTCATGGTGTTCTTATTTTTCCTATAATTGCTGTGGTGATACTAATATTGTCTCCTTTTGTCCTTTTTTCTTTTTGTTTTCTTGAGCCGAGGGTCTTTTGGAAATAACCTCTTTATTCCTTCAAGGTAGGGGCAAGGTCTGCCTACACACTACCCTCCCCAGACCCCATTAGTGGGATTTTACTGGGTTGTTGTTGTTATTGAGTTTTGTTACGATTTTGATGCGTTTTGGTGTTCAATTCGTGGTTATATATGTTATTATGATGATCCTAGCGTGCGAGCGAGTTCGCATGAGGTTTATGTACTTGTTGATATGATTGGATGGGTCCCGAGGGACTTGGGTGTATTTTGGGTCATTGGTTGAGAGACTAGTTAAGTTAATGAATTGGAGTTTAACCATTGTCAACATCGGATCAAGACGACCCCTTTTTGGTGTTTTCGGTGCGCGAGAAGGTCCGTAGCTTATTTTATGATTGAAATGCATATATGGCTTGTCTTCGAGAGTTTTCGGATGAGTTTCGGGGTGGTTTCAGATTATTTTGGTTGAGTTTGGGATTGCTGGTGTTGGTACTTCGCAATTGCGAACTTTTTGTTGCAATTGGAAACTCTGCATTTGTGAATATCTGGTCACAATTGCAAACCTTGGTCACAATTACGAACCTACGGTCGCAATTGCGAACTTGTGATCGCAAATGCGATATCTGCAGCTGGGTTAAGAGTTGAAATTTCGGGATTTTAGCTCATTCTGTCATATTTTGAACTCTAGATTCGGTGGGAGGCACTATTTGGAGGGAATTTTCATACATAACCTTTTGGTAAGTGATTTTTGCTCAATGTTTGATGTTATAAAGAGAAAATTTGGGGATTTTTGACTATGTTTTGAAAAATTAAAATTTGAGATTTGAGAGTCGATTTGGACTCAGATTTGAAAACCAAACACATATTTGGACTCGTGGGGTTATGGGTAGTCAAGATCTACCCCTTGACTCAGATTTTGACCGGGTAGGCCCGGGGTTGACTTTTATTATTTTTGGGGAATTGTATAAAGATGTTAACTTTATTAATTGAAATTGGTTTCTCTTATATTGTTTGATGTTATTAAGTCATTTTTGGTTAGTTTTGAGCTGAACGGAGGTGAATTTTAAAGAAAACGCTATTTCGAGTGTTGAATTGGCCTAGTTGAGGTAAGTATCTTGCCTAACTTTGTGTGGGAGAATTACTCCGTAGGAATTGGTCTAATTGCATTATTTGTTCTATATGAAAAGACAAGTACATGAGGTGATAAGTATGTACACGGGCTAATGTGTGGTAATTGACCGGATTAGACTCTTAGGCTATTAATATGCATTGAATTGAAGTTGTTGTTATATGAAGCACATCTCATTGTTGATTTACTTCTCGTACTTTTGTGTTGTTGTTGTAATTCTTATATACGTTATTGTTGAGCCGTGAGCTATGTATTGTTGTAGCATTGGTATTGTTGTTTGAGAAATATTATGGCATATGGGCACGTGGTGTGCGGTTGATTGTTGTGTTGTGATTGAGATGCGCTTGCTGCGATATAAGGGTGATGTGAATATTGATGCCCATGCAGCATGATAAGGGGCTTATGCGCGTGGTGCAAGTAAGGGGAAATACTTCATTGTGATGCAAACGTGGAGAGATAAGGGGGTAAAGCACATGAAGCTATTTCGAGAAAAATATTTTAAATTTGAAACTCACGTGGCGTCATAAAGGTGAATTTTGAATTATGATTTGTGATTATGTGGTGTGGTACATCGGGGTGATTCTTGTTGTTATTCTTGTGTTGGAACAGTTTATGACTTCCTTGTGTGTGTCATGCATTTTACGTGTTTTGTTGTGTTATTTCTAATGTGCTAATTTGTGTCTCTGTTAGTACTTGTTTATTTCATTGCCAAAGTGGAATTTCCTACGTGGAGTTGTTATCTCTTATTCTGTTGAGTTGTTGGTAACATAGCGGATTAAAGTAAAATAAAGTTGTTATCATGCTTTACTTTAATTGTTTTTTGTTAAATCCATCTTGAACATGTTATTGGTAACTGATGCGGGTACGATATACATGGTGGCACAAAGTCTTTGTCGTGCGAGTGTGACTTATATTGTGGCACGAGGTATTTGCCGTGTGAATGTGACTTATATTGTGGCACGAGGTCTTTGCCGTGTGAATGTGATTTATGTTGTGGCACGAGGTCTTTTCTGTGCAGGTGTGACTTATATTATGGCATGAGGTCTCGTGCGAGGGTGATTGATAATGTAGGCACGAGGTGCCATATGTGTGTGCTTCAATTGTATGACTTATCGTCGAGACTGGACCTTTATTTGTTCTAAATTGTTATAATTTATTTGGATGAGATTCAGTTGTTACCTTATGTTATTATTCCTGTTGTCGGTCATTGTCATTTTGCACAGGTTATATTTAACTAGTGAGTGTCTCAACTTGAATCTCGTCACTACTCCATTGAGATTAGTCTTGATACTTACTGGGTACGAACCATGATGTACTCATACTACACTTCTGTATATTTTCTTTGATCGCAAGGGTTTAAGTAGAGCTGCATTGTTCGTCGCATTCCCTTGGAGTCCTTTACTTACACTTATACTGTTAATTCTCTATCCGAACAATATTGTACTTGAGATGTTTTATGTAATCAGTAAGAGCTCGTGACTCTATATTACCTAGTCTTAGGGATTTGTTGTGATTATTGTCGTGTTGGCTGTATCACCTTTATTTCCACATTTATATTAAATTCTACTTCATAATATCATGTTTATTTAGTTTAACTGTTGTAAATGATTGTCTTACCAAGACTTAGAGGCTAGGTGCCAACATGATGCTTAAGGAGGGATTTTGGGGTCGTGACAAGTTGGTATCAGAGCTCTAGATTTATAGGTTCTATGAGTCATGAGAAAGTGTATAGTAGATTCTTGCAGATCGTTATGATGAGATCCATACCTATCTTCTAGAGGCTACAAGGCATGTAGGAAACTTCCCATATTTCTTTCCTATCGTGCAACATTGATTCAGCTTGAAGCATATCTCTTGATTTCTTTCTATCCACTCATATATTATATTGAGCACTCGGTATCAGCTAGGCATCGACGGCTTGTGATGTCATGGATGAGGTGCCATATGTGTTCTCTGTCTTATGGAGATAGGCCAGTCTAGAGGACTTGAGGCTAGGTTCAAACAACAACTTGGGCTTGGTGGTTTCTATTGTGTGAGTACGTGCTTTTGCACTTATATGTCTGGTTGTTCCCCTAAGAGTGGGATCGATGGCTCAGTGAGTGGTTGGATAGCTATATGAGGAGTATTAAGTAGTTGGGGACTATGCTTAGGTGGTTGGGATGTAATGAGAAGAATTGTACTTGGGATGTGACATACGCTTGATTTTTGTCTTGATGTGTTGTGCAGTCTCGGGTTATGAGCGTGTTGAGGAATCTGTCATGTTGTTCATTTGTGGAATAAAGTATATCTTTATGTCTTGTTGACGAGTACAAACTCGGGAGCATTTAGTGATTGCATAATGGTTGTGACCATGATAGGGTCGGCGAGTGATGCCAGTTTGATCTAAGCAGGTGGGTTATCGGATGTTATGTTCTATGGCTTCAAGCCTAGTGGGGGAGTCTATTATCGGCAATCAGATTGCATAGTCATGTGTTATATTAGTTTTGGTCTGAGGCATAATTGTGGATTTCCCAGATTTGTACATGGCTAAGATCTGAGATTTGTATTGGGTGGTGCTGGGACTTGTGGTATTTCTGTATCATTAGTGGTTCTACATTTCGGTATCAGAGAGGTTAAAGAAATAACTTCAGATTCACATAAGATCTCTGCAAGGTGGGTATCTCGGTTGCACCATTATTGGGTGCTTAAAAGGGAATACAGTGGTTTATGGGCTTTCGGATGACATGGTTCATGCAAAGATCTCTTGTGGTGAGCTTTGGGTTAAGGATCATAGTGTACTGACAAGAAGGAGTGTTGAGTTGAAGGTAAGACGAGAGGAAACCGAAGAAATAGGATAGTTTGGTAGTGGGTTGGAATAACATAGTAATAGAAGTGATCAGTTTCTTTGGTGTGATAAGACTCTACAGGTATTTTGTGGCAATACTCTTAGGTTGAGCGATCTATGTAACTTGGTTGAGTTAGAGTTATTCAGTTTTGATGGCTTTGTTATGTGCTAATGGGCTTGGAAGAGTTCTTGATAGTGTCGATCATGGCTTGGGATGGATGTCTGCTCCCGACATGAGGAGTATGTTACGTGTTTTGATTTCTCTCTTGGATAGGTGTAAGGCCCCGTAAAATTTTACTAAAACCCGGGGTTTCGTGGTGACGAGGTAGGCTAATGTGTTAAGGATTATAGAGTATTTTGGGGAGTTAAAGGAATTTTTTTGCAGAACATGGCATTTCTGCGGTCCATTATGCGACCGCCGAACTACTTCATGGACCGCAGATCCACCGCGGAGTGGAGCAGAAAAATGGGTCAATTTTGGAAGTCAATTTGCGGTCAATTATGCGATCGCATAATCATTTCGCGGGCCGCACATCTCTTTTACAACTAGCATGAGAAAACTTCGGAGGAAGATTCTGCGGTAAATTATACGACTGAATAACTGATCTGCGCACTGCAGATCTGTCGCAGACTTGACCAGGCTAGCCCAGATTTGGAGAACCATTTCACAGTCCACTTTGCGGGGTGCAGACCTGGCCAGCGGTGCACTTTGAGACCGTAGGGTTGAGTTCGGAGGGTCCATTTTCTGATTTTATAACCCAATCCCATTTTTATAAAACAACCTTGGGGGTTATTTTAGAAGGTTCAAACAACTATTTTAGAGAGAGGAATGTGCTCTAGAGTGAGAGAAGGAATCCCTAAGCTATTTGTTCATTAATCCTTGTTCAAGTCTTGGAGAATTCACAAGGAAACCATGCTAGCTGTCTTCTAAAGAGGTAAGGTTGTAGCCCTAGCTTTCCATTTCGAATTTGGGGTAGAAGATGGGTAATGGGGAGTATGATTCTTGGGTATCAGAGTGTCATTTATCCATGCATGTACCATCAAAGTTTGTGGGAAGGTTGTTGAGCCCAAATGGGTAAAAATTGGGTTGTGGGATGAAGGAATCCACCATAGGAGAACCTTGAAATCATAATGCACACTTAGTGCTTGATAGAATGCTTAAACGAGCCAAACCCCCAAATATCTTCCTAATTGTGGTTCAATTTTGCTATGTCTCTAAATAGATTGAAGTTTCTAGAATTTTTAGATCATTGTAATAATTTAAGAAAAGCTCAAGTAAGGTATGCTGGCTAAATTTCTCTCTTAGAATTGAATCCCACGATGTTCTTATAAGTCTCAAGTATGATGGGCCAAGTTCTTATTTCTCATGTTCCGAGTTATTCATTATAAATTTGACTATTCCGAATAAATTTTGTGTCTAAAGATATATGTTCAAAATATGTTCCGAATGCTCTTATCATATTATGTTATCCTTCAGGAATGTATTCAAACGTGACCAATGTGTCGGAATGTTATGAATTCAATCATGTTTCAATTGCAAGTTATTATGCTAAATTGTGGAAGAAAACTCAATGTGCCTAAGACTCATATTTGTTCATATGTGTACTAAAAGTCGTGGTTAGAGATGCCTTATTGTTGATAATCCTTGATGATGTTGGAAATGAAAGGGGTGAGCATGAAATATGAAATACGGCCTTCAAGAATGATATTGCATTTGTGGCATATTATTGGTTTGAGATGTGGGAGGAGTCCCGCGAGGAAGGGAGCCCTCCGACGAGGTGGAGTGAGTTTGCCGATGTCTTTATTGATCATTTCTTGCCTGCCGAGACTAAGGCAGCTCATGCCGCTGAGTTTGAAAGCCTAAGACAAGGTAGCCTGAGTGTGTGGGAGTTCCATATTAGATTCACGCACCTTTCCAAATATGCTATTTACATGTTGCCCACTATGGATTCTAGTGTGCGCCGGTTTATCCTGGGCCTCAACCCTTGGGTTATTAATGAGGCCACTACAGCTGCCTTGACTTCTGATATGAACTATGGGAAGATAGTGGCATTTGCTCAAGCCATAGAGACCTACAAATTGAAGAATAGAATGGAGCGAGAGGGTAGCAATAACGCCCGTTCCGCGGGCAACTTTGGTGGTTCTTCTGGTGGTGGTGGTGGTAGGCCGGCATTTAGGGGAGGGCCATCAGGGCCATCCCACTCCTTTGTTTAGTCTTCAGTCAGTGCACATCCACCAGGGCCCAGTCAAGAGCAGTGGAGCTGTTTCAGGTGTGGTTAGGGCAACAGGGGATCCTACCAGCAGGGTCGGCCTGGTGGGAAATTCCAGCAGTAGTGGCGACCCCCATGCCCTTGGTGTGGGAAGATGCACTTAGGGGTATGCTACATGGACCTACCCCTATACTACGGGTGCGGTATGAGGTGTCACATTCAGACGTATTAGTGTTCATCTCGCCAGAGCATGGGCAAGGGTACAACACAACCAACTAGTTCTGCATCTACTACATTCGTAGCACCTCCTCCAGCTCAAGGCCCTCTAGCACCCGCAGGGCGTAGGGCAGCTAGGGGTGGTGCATAGAGTTCGGGAAGATCCAACCGTTTCTATGCTATGAGGGGTCGCTAGAGTTTGAAGGCTTCTCCAGATGTTGTCACAGGTGTATATGCTGTCCAATCTCATGATGTATATTCTCTGATTGATAGAATCGGAATAGCTCTATGAGCCATTCTCTGTATCTACTCCGGTTAGTGAGTCTATTCTGGCCGCGCGGGTTTATAGGGATTGTGTTGTCATGGTGCGTGGTCGGGACACCATGGCCAATCTCATTGAATTGGGGATGGTTTATTTTGATGTAATAATATGGACATACTAGCTTTATTCATGTTTTGTCAAGCTTGATTGCTGAACCAGGACCGTTAGATTTGCATTTTGAAATAAGCCAGTTATTGAATGGAAGGGGGATGATGTGGTGCCAAAGGGTAGGTTTATTTCTTAACTTAAGGCCACAAAGTTGATCAACAAAGGGTGTATTTACCATTTGGTCTGGGTTACGGATACCGATGCTGTGACACCTACAATTGAGTCCATGCCAGTTGTGAATGAATTTCTTGAGGTCTTTCCTGATGAGCTCCCTGTATCCCACCAGACAGGGAGATTGATTTTGAGATTGAAGGAACTAAAGGAGCAGTTGAAGGATTTGTTAGAGAAGGGTTTCATCCGGCCGAGTGAACCTTGTGGCACACCGGTCCTCTTTGTAAGGAAGAAAGATGGGTCAGTTAGTGAACGAGGTGTGATTGTACAAAAATATGGCTGAATCATCGCTTGTTGTGGAGGTCAAGGAGAAGTAATACAATGATCCTTTGTTGGTACAGTTGAAGGAGGGGATTCATAAACATAAAACCATGGACTTTTGTCTTGGCATGGATGATGGTACACTAAGGTACCAAGGGCGATTATGTGTTCCAAATGTAGATGGTCTCCGAAAAAGAATCATGACCGAGGCTCACACTTTTAGGTATTCCATGCACCCTGGCTCTACAAAGATGTATCATGATCTTAGGAAAGTCTACTGGTGGAATGATATGAAGAGGAATATAGCGGACTTTGTGGCAAGATATCCAAAATTGTCAGCAAGTGAAGGCCGAACACCAATGGCCCGGTGGGTTGGCATATAAGATAGAAATTCCAATGTGGAAGTGGGAGATGATCAATATGGGCTTTGTGGTAGGACTACTTTGCACTCCTCGCAAGTTCGACTCGATTTGGGTGATGGTGGATCGACTTAGGAAATCAGCACACTTCTTACCTATTAAGGCTACCGACACAGCAGAACAATATGCCCAGTTGTATATCAAGGAAATAGTCAGGTTGCATGGCACTCCAGTTTAAATTATCTCAAATCGAGGGGCACAGTTCACGACTAATGTTTGGAATAAAATTTAGCAAGCTTTGGGTACTCAGGTGAATCTTAATACAACCATTCATCCACAAACCGATGGGCAAGCAGAGCGGACTATTCAGATGCTTGAGGATATATTGTGCGCTTGTGTTCTTGACTTCAAGGGTAGCTGGGATGATCATTTGGCACTCATAAAATTTTCCTAAAACAATAGTTATCATGCTAACATTCAGATGGTACCGTTCAAGGCTCTATATGGAAGTAGGTATATATATCCCATTGGGTAGTTCGAGATTGGGGAAGCAGAGTTGATAGGACCAGACCTCATGCATCAGGCTATGGAGAAGGTTAAGATCATTACGCAACGATTGAAAAATGCTCAGAGCCGTTATAAGTCCTATTCAGATGTGCGTCGTAGGGATTTGGAGTTTAAAGAGGATGATTAGGTATTCTTGAAGGTTTCCCCCATGAAGCGAAAAATGCGGTTTGGTAAGAAAGGGAAATTGAGTCCGAGGTATGTCGGACTGAACAGAATCATTTAGAGGATTGGTCGGGTGGCTTACAAGCTTGAGCTACCACCATTGATGTCATTGGTACACCCGACGTTTCATGTATCTATGTTGAAAAAGGTAATGAGAGACACAACACTCATTTTTCCGGTTGAGACTATGGAGGTTAATGAGGAATTGACTTATGAAGAAATTCCAGTTGCCAATCTTGATAGGCAAGTCCAAAAGTTGAGAAATAAAGAAATTGCATCCGTGAAAATGCTATGGCGAAACCAATAGGTTGAAGAGGCCACCTGGGAGGCCGAGGATGTGCTGAAGAAGAAGTACCCTCATTTTTTCGAATAACTATGTATTTAGGTAGTGGTGTTCTATGAAAATGTTAAGAGCTTACCTTCTATGAATTATGTATTACTTGTACAATTGATGTTAAGGGTGTTCCTTTCTGGTAATGTATTGCTTATGAGGCCACAACTGGTTTTGTTTTTATGTTATGTTACGTCATTGGATTATGTATATGTTGTTAGGATTAGTTTCTGGGATTCTCTATTAGGTGGATAGGCCCATTTATAAGGGAAACGCTGCCGAACTTTCTAGAGATTTGGGGAGTTAGTCAAAAATTTGGAATTGTGAGTGTATGAATTAAGAGCTGAATCACATTGGATGCTGATGGCGGATTTTGACCCTCATTTGAGGATGAATGATATTAAGCAGGGGAGGATGTAAGGCCCCGTAAAATTTTACTAAAACCCAGGATTTTGTGGTGCCTAGGTAGGCTAATGCGTGGCACGAACTTTTTGGGTTGTACAGTACGTCGGGGAGTCCATTATGCGACCGCAAAACTACTCCGCAGATCGCAGATCCACCGCTGAGTGGAGCAGAAAAATGGGTTAAGTTTGGAAGTCGTTTTGCGGTCAACTATGCGACCACATAATCGTTTCACAGGCCGCACATCCGTCACAGAACCAGCATGAGAAAACTTCAGAGGAAGATTCTGCGGAGCAATATACTACCGCATAACTGATCTGCGGACCGCAGATCTATCGCAGACTGGACTAGGCTAGCCCAGTTTTGGAGGGCCATTTCTTGGTACACTTTGCGGGCCGCAGACCTGATCTGTGGTGCACTCTGCGACCACAGTGTTGAGTTCAGAGGGTCCATTTTCTGATTTTACAACCGGATTCCATTTTTATAAAACAATCTTGGGGGTTATTTAGGTTCAAACTATTATTTTAGAGAGAGAAAAGTGCTCTAGAGTGAGAGAAGAAATCCCTAAGCTATTTGTTCATCAATCCTTGTTCAAATCTTGGAGAATTCACAAGAAAACCATGATAATGGTTTTCTAAAGAGGTAAGGTTCTAGCCTTAGCTTTCCATTTCGAATTTGGGGTAGAAGATGGGTAATGTGGAGTGAGATTCTTAGGTATGAGAGTGTTATTTATGCATGCATGCACCATTAATGTTTGTGGGAAGGTTGTTGAGCCCAAATGGGTAAACATTGGGTTGTGGGATGAAGGAATCCCCCCATAGGAGAACCTTGGAATCATAATGCACACCTAGTTCTTGATAAAATGCTTAAACGAGCCGAACCCCCGAATATCTTCCTAATTATGGTTCAATTTTGCCATATCTCACAATAGATTAAAGTTACTAGGATTTTCGGATCATTGTAGTAATTTAAGGAATGTTCAAGTGAGGTATGTTGGCTAAGCGTCTCTCTTAGAATTGAATCTCATGATGTTCTCGTAAGTCCCTAGTATGATGGGCCAAGTTCTTATTTCTCATGTTCCGAGTTATTCATTATAAATTTGACTATAACGTATAAATTTTTTGTCAAAAGATATATGTTCAAAATATGTTCCGAATGTTCTTATCATATTATGTTATCCTTCGGGAATGTATTCAAACATGACCAATGTTTCATAATATTATGAATTTAATCATGTTTCAATTGTAAGTTATTATGCCAAATTGTGGAAGAAAACTCAATGTGCCTAAGACTCTTACTTGCTCATATGTGTACCAAAAGTCGTGGTTAGAGATGGCTTGTTGTTGATAATCCTTGATGATGTTGGAAATGAAAGGGGTGAGCATGAAATATGAAATACGACTGACGTGCCAAGAATGATATTACATTTGTGGCCACTAGTGCCGATGAAATGAAAAGATGTGTAACAAGTTATGAAATGAGGTAAAAATCCCTTATATAATGAACAATTTTAGAGTATCGTTAGTCACTGAGGAAGTGTAGGTTGAAATAACCTAACCCCTAAACTACACATGTCAGTGTAGGAGTGATTGAGGGGCAAATACCCGTAATGATGTGTTGAGAATATTCCCCTTAAATGGGATGAGATCGATGTGTTGATATTATTCCTTTAATTGGGATGAGATGATTGTTAGTGGAATGTGATGTCGATCCACACGACATTATGGTGAGATGGCCTATCCAATCGGGTTGAGACCGGACGCCATACCGCGCACATGGTAGTGATTGTGACTGTGATTGTGATTGGATGTGTTTGGGCGAGATGGCCTAGCCGATGGGGCCGCGATCGGACTCCGTGCTAAAGTCACAGTGGTATCTTGGTACTAAAGATCTCCCAGCCTAAAATAATGAAATTTACTTGAAAACATATCTTGCTCCTAACTTGATGCTTTGGTATTGTTTGACGCTTCCATTGATGCTATGATTGTTTCTCTTTGTATTGTTACTCGTTCTATTGAGAGGGTATTTTGGAACGACCTAGCCGGTCTTTTTGAGAGTGATAGTCCCGTTCCCCCATTTACTGCTCGTTTTGTACTTTATAACCGTTATGTGACTTGACGGGGTAGTCGGTTCAGGTCCAGAGAGATTTCAGAATGAAATGAGACACTTAATCTCAAGGTTGAAAGATTAAGTTGAAATGATTGACCGGATGTTGTCCTATGAGAAAACGGCTCCGGAATGGAGTTTTGATGGTTTCGTTAACTCTGTTGGGTGATTTTGGACTTAGGAGTGTGTCCAGATTGTGATTTGGTGGTCTGTAGTGGAATTAGGCTTAAAATGGCGAAAGTTGAAGTTTGGAAAGTTTGACCGGGAGTGGACTTTTTGATATCGAGGTCGGATTCTGATTCCAAAAGTTGGAATAGGTCCGTAATGTCAAATGTGACTTGTGTGCAAAATTTGGGGTCAATCAGACGTGATGATAGGTTTCGGCATCGTTTGTAGAAGTTGGAATTCTTTAGCTTTAATAGGCTTGAATTGGGGTGCGATTCATGTTTTTGATGTGGTTTGAGGTAATTTGAGGGCTCGACTAAGTTCGTGTGAGGTTTTAGGACTTTTTGGTATGTTTGGTTGAGGTCCTGGAGGCCTCGGGTTTATTTCCAATGGTTAACGGATCGAAAATGGAACTTGGAGCATGACTGATGTAGGGATTCTGCTGGTGTAATCGCACCTGCGGAGCTTTGATCGCAGGTGCGAGCTGAGGATGTGCAGATGTGGCCAAGATTCAAGAGGACTGTGGTCGCAGGTGTGAAGAGTTTTCCGCACCTGCGTGGCCGCATGAGCGGCGTAAAGGGCGCAGAAGCGGATGGTGCGCAAGTGCTATGGGGATTTCCGCACCTACGATTGCGCAGATGCTGGGGTTAGAACCGCAGAAACGGACGCCCAACTCCAGTGGTTCACCGTTGAAGCGGGTAGATTGTCGCTTTTGCGATGCCGCAGATGCGGTTAAGTATCCGCAGAAGCGGAAAGCCTAGGCAGATTATTAAAACAAGGGTTCGCGATTTTGGCTTCATTTCAAACATTTCAAGCACGGATTTGGGCGATTCTTGAGAGGCTTTTCGAGGGGTTTCTTTAGGTAAGTTCCTTGTGCTCATTTTTGATCAATAATCTTGTTACCCCATTAATTGTCCCACCTAGTTTGTGTGTATTTAAGGTGTAAATTAGGAGTTTGAGGCAAGGGATTTGGAGAGTTTGATGTGGGGATTTGGGTGACAATTTGGTATCAGATTTTGATAAAGTTGGTATGGTTGGACTCGTGGTTGAATGGGCTTTGAGGTTTTGTGACTTTTATTGAATTTCGAGATTTGGGCCCGGGGCCGGCTTTTGAGTCGATTTTTGACTATTGATTAATAACTTAGTATTTTTCTTCTGGAATTGATTCCCTTAGCCCGTGTTGATTATATAGAATTGTTTATGGCTAGATTTGAGGCATTCGGAGGCCATTTCACGAGGCAAGGGTTTGTTGGAGTAGAGATTTGCTCGGATTGAGGTAAGTAACACTTCTAAAATTAGCTCTCAGGGTTCGAAACCCCGAATTATGTGTTATATGATTGGTGTTGAGGTGACGCATATGCCAAGTGACGAGTGTGTGGGCGTGCACTGTAAAAACTGTGACCTAGTCGATTCCACAAAAATGTATAGTGGATTTATCTTGTTGATATCCGTGTTTTCATCATGTGATAAGTAATTGAGCGTCAATCATGCTAGAAATCATATTTATGCTATTGCTGGTACTGTTGAGACCCATAATGGTTGTTTTCTTGCTGTTGACATATTGATTACATTGGCATTTCGTACTCAGTCATATTTATTCATTGCATATCATTTCTCAGTCTCTGTTGCTATTTATTGCTATGTCATATTATCATTTTGGGCTAGTTTCACGACACTGTGAGCCCGAGAGAGAGAGACTGGAGAGATTAATGACTGAGTGAGGTCAAGATCCTGATTAAGAGTGACAGTTATGTGATCGGGGCTGCACACCACAACATGTTTATTGATTTATGTCTGGATCTGGCTTATTATAGTGCCATGGCTGAAGGAGCCCCTCCGGAGTCTGTACATACCCCCAGTGAGCGGAGTTGATTATATTGAGGGATGGATCTTCCCTGAACATGGATCTTGTCCGAATCATTTATATTTGGGGATGGATCTTTCCCTGGGCTAGATTTGCCTTATACAGTACTGAGTGACTGACTGTCAGTATATATATATATATATATATATATGGGATGGATCTTCCCTGGGTTGGATTGGCCATATACAATACTGAGCGATTGAGTATTCTGAGAGTGCGAGTACACGAGACTTCCAGTGTGGTGCATCGCATACAATATGTGCATTGGCATGTAGATCTAGAGAGGTCATACTACTCATATCATTCACAATTTGATCTATTTTACTTGAATTGAGTTTAACTGTCGAACTTGGAAGCATGCCTACATTCCTGTACTGTTATTTCTATGTTGAACTGTACCTACTGAGTTCATCACTACCTTTCAGTCCAAAGGTTAAATTTGTTACTTATTGATTTGGTTGTACTCATGCTACACCCTGCACCTTGTGTGCAGATCCAGGTGCTTCCGGTCACGACGATTGCTGAGTTGTGGTGTTTGAATTCTCGTAGACTATCGAGGTAGCTGCTTGGCATTTCGCAGACCTTGTCTCTCTTTCCCTACCTTTCCAATTATTGTATTTAGTTTCAGACTATCATAGACAATATTTTCCCTACTTGTGATGTATAGATGCTTATGTACTCGGTGACACCCCGATAGTTGGGAACATTCGCGTTGTGTTTTGGGTTTCTATCCCGTTTATGGGAATTTTTACTGTTTAAATAGATTTAATTTGTTTTCTGTTGAAAGTGTTGGAAATATTGTGAAATGTCAGCTTGCCTATTACCACGTTAGGCGCCATCACGAGAGGTTAGGATTTTGGGTTGTGACATATTTAGTCTTACACACTAGTATTATTTCATATGTACTAATATCCCTTTTGCCGGGGGCGCTGCATCTTTAATGGATGCGGGCGGTTCCAGAGTAGGAGGCATTGGTCAGTGATAGCGGTACACCCTCTTACCAGCTGACTTGGTGAGCCTCACTTCATTTCGGGGTCGTGTATCTTTTGTTCCTCATGTATTATATTTTGAGGTATAGCCGGGGCCTTGTTGCCGGCACTATCGTAGTACTCTTTTGTTTCTGTTAGAGGCTCCGTAGATGTAGTGTGGGTTGTTCATTGGTGTTGGGAGAGTGAAACTAGAATGTTGTATTTGTACCAAAGGTTCCACTTCTAAACTATGAATGTGTAATAGTTTGCCGATGCCTTCATCGATCATTTCTTTCCTGCCGACTAAGGCAGCATGTGCCGCTGATTTTGAAAGCCTGAGACAAGGTAGCCTGAGTGTGTGGGAGTACCATATGAGATTCGCATGCCTGTCCAAATATGCTATTTACATGTTGCCCATTATGGATGCTATAGTGTGCCGGTTTGTGTAGGGCCTCAGCCCCTTGGTTATTAATGAGGCCGCTACAACTGCCTGGAATTCTGATATGAACTATGGGAAGATGGTGGCATTTTCTCAAGCCATAGAGACCTACAAATTGAAGAATAGAATGGAGTGAGAGGGTAGCAACAAGGCCTGATCCGAGGACAAATTTGGTGGTTCTTCTGGTGGTGGTGGTGGTAGGTCGACATTTAGGGAAGGGTCATCAGGGACATCCCACTCCTTTGCTCAGTCTTCAATCAGTGCACAGCCATCAGGGCCCAGTCAGTAGTAGTGGAGCCGTTTTAGGCCCGATTAGGGTAACGGGGGATCCTACCAGCAGGGTCGGCCTGGTGGGAGATTCCAGCAGCAGCGACGACCCCCATGCCCTAGGTGTAGGAAGATGCACTTAGCGGTGTGCTACATAGACCTACCCATAGTCTATGGGTGCGGTATTGGGGTCACATTAAGAGGGATTGCCATTCGTCCTGCCAGAGCATGGGTAGGGGTAAGGCACAACCAGCCAGTTCTGCAGCTACTACATCCGCAACACCTCCTCCAGCTCGAAGCCCTTCAGCACCCGCAAAGAGTGGAGTAGCTAGGGGTAGTGCATATAGTTCGAGGGGATCCAGCCGTTTCTATGCTATGCGGGGTTGCTAAAGTTCGGAGGCTTCTCCAGATGCCGTCACAGGTATATTGACTGTCCAATCTCATGATGTATATGCTCTTATTGATCCCGCTTCCACTTTGTCATATGTCACTCCTTATGTTGCTATGGAATTTGGGATAGAATCAAAACAGCTCCATGATCCATTCTCTGTATCTACTCATGTTGGTGAATTTATTCTGGCCATGCGGATTTATAGGGATTGTGTTATCACGGTGCGTGGTCAAGACACCATGGTCGCTCTCATTAAATTGGGGATGGTTGATTTTGATGTAATAATGGGGATGGACTGGCTTTATTCATGTTTTGCCAAGCTTTATTGCCGAACCAGAACCGTTAGATTTGAATTTCCAAATGAGCCAGTTATTTCGATGGAAGGGGGATGATGTGCTGCTGAAGGGTAGGTTTATTTCTTACCTTAAGGCCACAAAGTTGATCAACAAGGGGTGTATTTACCATTTGGTCCGGGTTACAGACACTGATGCCGAGGCACTTACACTTGAGTCCTTGCCAGTTGTGAATGAATTTCTGGAGGTTTTTCCTAATGAGCTCTCTAGGATCCCACCAGATAAGGAGATTGATTTTGTGATTGATGTGATGACAGCACGCCGCCTATATCTATTCCACACTACAGAATGGCACCGACAGAATTGAAGGAACTAAAGGATCAATTGAAGGATTTATTAGAGAAGGGTTTCATCCGGCTGAGTGTGTCGCCTCGGGGCGCACCAGTCCTCTTTGTTAGAAATAAATATGGGTCACTTGGGTGATTGTGCAAAATCGTGCTGAATCATCGCTTGTTGTGGAGGTCAAGGAGAAACAATACAATGATTTGTTGATGGTAAAGTTGATAGAGGGGATTTATAAACATAAAACCATGGCCTTTTGTCTTGGCATGGATGATGGTACACTAAGGTACCTAGGGCGATTATGTGCTCCAAATATAGATGGTCTCTGGGAAAGAATCATGACCAAGGCTCACACTTCTAGGTATTTCGTGCACCCAAGCTCTACAAAGATGCATCATGATCTTAAGGAAGTCTACTGGTGGAATGATATGAAGAGGAATGTAGCGGACTTTTTGGAAAGATGTGCAAATTGTCAACAAGTGAAGGCCGAACACCAAAGGTCCGCTGGGTTGGCACAGAACATAGAAATTCCAATGTGGAAGTGAGAGAGGATCAATATGGACTTTGTGGTAGGACTACCGCGCACTCCTTGCAAGTTTGACTTGATTTGGGTGATTGTGGATCGACTCAGAAAATCATCACACTTCTTACCTATTAAGGCTACCAACACAACATAACAATATGCCTAGTTGTATATCAAGGAATTAGTCAGGTTGCATGCCACTCCGGTTACAATTATCTCATATCGAGGGGCACAATTCCCAGCTAATTTTTGGAAGATAATTTAGCAAGTTTGGGTACTTAGGTGAATCTTAGTACAACCGTTCATCCACAAACCGATGGGCAAGCAGAGCAGACTATTCAGACGCTTTAGGATTTGTTGCACGCTTGTGTTCTTGATTTTAAGGGTAGCTGGGATGATTATTTGCTGCTCATAGAATTTTCCTACAACAACAATTAACATGCTAGCATTCAACTGGCACCGTTCGAGGCTTTATATGGCAGGAGGTGTATATCTCCCATTCGGTAGTTCGAGATTGGGGAAGCAGAGTTGATAGGACCATACCTCGTGCATCAGGCTATAGGGAAAGTTTAGATCATTACGGAATGGTTTAAAAATGCTCAGAGCTTTTAGAAGTCCTATTCGGATGTGTGTTGTAGGGATTTGGAGTTAAAAGAGGATGATTGGGTATTCTTGAAGGTTTTCACCCATGAAGGGTATAATACGGTTTGGTAAGAAAGGGAAATTGAGTCCGAACAGAATCATTCAGAGGATTGGTCAGGAGGCTTACAAGCTTGAGCTACCATCAGAGATGTCGTTGGTGCACCCGGTGTTTTATGTATCTCTGTTGAAGAAGGTAATGGGAGACCCGACACTCATTGTTCCGGTTGAGACTATGGAGGTTAATGAGGAATTGACTTATGAAGAAATTCCAATTACCATTCTTGATAGGCAAGTCCGAAATTTGAGAAATAAAGAAATTGCCTCCGTGAAAATGCTATGGCGAAACCAACAGGTTGAAGAGGCTACCTGGGAGGCCGATGATGAGATGAAGATGAATTACCCTCATTTGTTTGAATAACTATGTATTTAGGTAGTGGCGTTCTATGAAAATGTTAAGAGCTTACCTTCTATGAATTATATATCACTTGTACATTTGATGTTAAGGATGTTCCCTTCTGGTAATGTATTGCTTATGAGGCCATGGTTGGTGTTGTTTTCATGTTAAGTTACATCAATGGATTATGTATATGTTGTTAGGATTGGTTTCTGGGATTCTCTGTTAGGTTGATAGGCCCAGTTATAAGGGAAACTCTGCCGAACTTTCTAGAGATTTAGGGAGTTAGTCAAAAATTTGGAATTGCAAGTGTGTGAATTAAGAGTTGAATCACATTGGATGCTGATGGCGGAATTTGACCCTCA
The DNA here is from genome assembly GCA_000715115.1 of Nicotiana otophora. Taxonomy (NCBI): domain Eukaryota; kingdom Viridiplantae; phylum Streptophyta; class Magnoliopsida; order Solanales; family Solanaceae; genus Nicotiana; species Nicotiana otophora. The sequence goes on along the minus strand of AWOL01S0002555.1, from coordinate 143,452 downwards.
TTTGAGGATGAATGATCTTAATCAGGGGAGGATGTAAGGCCCCATATAATTTTACTAAAATCGGGGATTTTGTGGTGCCGAGGTAAGCTAATGCGCGATATGGACTTTTTGGGTTGTACATTACGTCTGGGAGTTGAAGGAAAATTTAGCAGAACATGGCATTTTTGCGGTCCATTATGCGACTGCAGAACTACTCTGCAGACCCGCCGCTGAGTGGAGCAGAACAATGGGCCAATTTTGGAATCCATTTTGCGGTCAACTATGTGACCATATAATCGTTTCGCAGGCAGCACATCCGTCGCTTAACCAGCATGAGAAAACTTTGGAGGAAGACTCCACGGCACGTTATGCGACCGCATAACTGATCCGCAGACCGTAGATCTATCACAAACTGGACCAGGCCAGCCCGATTTGGAGGAACATTTCACGGTCCACTTTGCGGGAGGAAGACCTGATCTGTGGTGCACTGTGTGACCGCATGGTTGAGTTCGGAGGGTCCATTTTTTGATTTTATAACCCAATCCCATTTTAATAAAACAACCTTCGGGGATAGTTTAGAAGGTTCAAACTACTATTTTAGAGAGAGGAAAGTACTCTAGAGTGAGAGAAGGAATCCCTAAGATATTTGTTCATCAATCGTTGTTCAAGTCTTGCAGAATTCACAAGGAAACCATGCAAGTTGTCTTCTAAAGAGGTAAGGTTCTAGCCCTAGCTATCCATTTCGAATTTGGGGTAGCAGATGGGTAATGGGGAGTGTGATTCTTAGGTATGAGAGTGTTATTTATGCATGCATGTACCATCAAGTTTTGTGGGAAGGTTGTTGAGCCCAAATGGGTAAACATTGGGTTGTGGGATGAAGGAATCCACCATAGGAGAACCTTCAAATCATAATGCACACCTAGTTCTTGATAAAATGCTTAAACGAGCTGAACTCCCGAATATCTTCTTAATTATGGTTCAATTTTGCCATGTCTCGAAATAGAATGAAGTTGCTAAGATTTTCGAATCATTGTAGTAATTTAAAGAATGCTCAAGTGAGATATGTTGGCTAAACGTTTCTCTTAGAATTGAATCTCATGATGTTCTCGTAAGTCCCAAGTATGATGGGCCAAGTTCTTATTTATCATGTTCCGAGTTATTCATTATAAATTTGACTATTCCATATAAATGTTTTGTCAAAAGATATATGTTCAAAATGTGTTCCGAATGCTCTTATCATATTATGTTATCCTTCGAGAATGTATTCAAATGTGATCAATGTGTCGTAATATTATGAATTCAATCATGTTTCAATTGCAAGTTATTATGCCAAATTGTGGAAGAAAACTCAATATTTCTAAGACTCTTATTTGCTCATATATGTAGTAATAGTCGTGGTTAGAGATGCCTTGTTGTTGATAATCCTTGATGATGTTGGAAATGAAAGGGGTGAGCATGAAATATGAAATACGGCCGACGTTCCAAGAATGATATTACATTTGTGGCCACTAGTGCTGATGAAATTAAAAGATGTGTAAGAGGTTATGAAATGAGATTAAAAAACCTTATATAATGAACATTTTGGGAGTATCGTTAGTCACTAAGGAAGGGTAGGTTAAAATAATCTAACCCCAAAACTACGCGTACTAGTGTAGGAGTGATTGATGGGAAAATTCCCGTAATGATGTGTTGCAAATATGGATGAGATCGATGTGCTGAGATTATTTCCCTTTGGGATGAGATGATTGTTAGTGGAATGTGATGTCGATCCACACGACATTGTGGTGAGACGGCCTAGCTAATCGGGTCGAGATCGGATGCCATGCCGCGTACATGGTGGTGATTGTGACTTTGATTGTGATTGGATGTATTTGGGTGAGACGGCCTAGCCTATCGGGTCGTGATCGGACTCCGTGCTAAAGTCACAGTGGTATATCAGTACTAAAGCTTTCCCAACCTAAAATAGTGAAAGTTACTTGAAAACTTATCTTGCTCCTAACTTGATGCTTTGGTATTGTTTGAGGCTTCCATTGATGCTATGATTGTTTCTCCTTGTATTGTTACTCATTCTATTAAGGGGGTGTTTAGTCTTACATACTAGTACTATTCCATATGTACTAATGTCCCTTTTGTTGGGGGAGCTGCATCTTTAATGGATGCAGGTGGTTCCACAACAGGTGGAATTGGTCACTGATAGCGGTACACCTTCTTCCCAGCTGACTTGGTGAGCCTCACTTCATTTCGGGGTCGTGTATCTTTTGTTCCTCATGTATTATATTTTGAGGTATAGCTGAGACCTTGTTACCTGCACTATCATTGTACTTTTTTGTTTATGTTAGAGGCTCCGTAGACATAACGTGGGTTGTTCATTGTTGTTGTGAGAGTCAAACTAGAATGTTGTATTTGTACCATAGGTTCCACTTCTAAACTATGAATGTGTAATGTAATATTTTGGAGACTTATAAATGACGTGACTAATGGTAATGAATTGGTGTTTTTCACATGATCTTCTCATTGTCTAATTAATGAAATCTATGTTCTCTTTATTCATGGGTATGTCCAGGTAGACGACATTGTATATGCTTGCTTGACTGGGGTATCTCGGTCAAGCATCGGTCGTACTCCTCGCGGTCGGGGTGTGACAAACTTGGTATCAGAGTCAATGATTTTAAAGTGTCCTAGGATGTCTCAGATCCGTGTCTAGTAGAGTCCTTGTTATCGGTGTGTTGTCCACATCTATAATTTGGAGGCTACTTGGGCATTTAGGAATAACACCTTTCTTTGATGGTCTAGGTCGTGCGATAAAGATGATTGTAAGACTGTTCCTCCTTTAACTCATGCATTGCTCTAATATTTAGTACATGGCACCTAGGAAGAAGGCAAGAACTAGCCAAGGAGCCAATGCCACCCCGGGAGTGGCAGTTGATTCTTTAGTTGATGATGCGGGTGAGCACCCTAGGGGTGCAGATATTCCCCCAACTACTACACCACCTGATGCTACTACTCCTGCTCAGACTGCACCATTTCCTACACCTAGTAAGGGTGCAACAATTCCTCCAACTGATATTCCAATTCCACCTCCAACCCCAGCTTCCGGTCCCGGTGTTTCTGAGGGGGGCCTTAGGGGAGCCATACGGATGTTGGCTCAGATAGTGGCTTCCCAGGCCTAGAGATCGAATATTGCACCTACTTCTTCCTATCAACCATGGGATTCTGCTAGTTTCAGGGTGAACAAGTTTCTTCAGTTAGATCCTTCAATGTTCAAGAGTACTAATCCCGAGGAGAACCTTTAGGACTTCATTGATGAGATACACAAGAATTTTTGAGTTATGTGTGCTACTAAGACGGTGGCAGTGGAGTTGGCCTCCTACCGCCTGAAAGAGGTGGCATATTCTTGGTTTGAGCTGTAAGAGGAGTCCCGTGTGGAGGGGATCCTTCCGGCGAGGTGGAGTGAGTGTGCTGATGCGTTCATTAATCATTTCTTGCATGCCGAGACTAAGGCAGCCCATGTCTCTGAGTTTGAAAGCCTGAGAGAAGGTAGCCTGAGTCTGTGAGAGTACCATATGAGATTCGCGCACCTATCTAAATATGCTATTTACATGTTGCCCACTATGGATGCTAGAGTGTGCTGGTTTGTGCAAGCCCTTAGCCCCTTAGTTATTAATGAGGCCGCTACAACTGCCTTGAATTCTGATATGAACTATAGAAAGATGGTAGTGACATTTGCTCAAGCCATAGAGACCTGCAAAGTAAAGAATAGAATGGAGCGAGAGGGTAGTAATAAGGCCCGGTCCACGGGCAACTTTGATGATTCTTATACTGGTGGTGGTAGGTTGACATTTAGGGGAGGTTCATTAGGGCCATCCCAGTCCTTTGCTCAGTATTCAGTTCGTGCACAACCATTGGGGTCCAGTCAGTAGTAGTGGAGCCGTTTCAGGCTCGGTCAGGGCAACCAGGGATCTTACCAGCATAGTCGGCCTGTTGGGAGATTCCAACAGCAATAGCGACCCCCATGCCCTAGGTGTGGGAAGATTCACTTTGGGGTGTGCTACATGGACCTACCCATATGCTACGGGTACGGTATGAGGGGTTACATTCAGAGGGATTGCCGTTAGTCCTGCCAGAGTGTGGGCAGGGGTACGACACAGCCAGCCAGTTCTACAGCTACTACATCCGCAATACCTCCTCCAGCTCGAGGCCCTCCAGCACCTACTGGGTGTGGGGCAGCTAGGGGTAGTGCCTAGAGTTTGGGAGGATCCAGCCGTTTCTATGCTATGAGGGGTTGCTAGAGTTTAGAGGCTTCTCTAGATGTCGTCACAGGTATATTGACTGTCCAATTTCAAGATGTATACTCTCTTATTGATCCCGGTTCCACTTTGTCCTATGTCACTCCTTATGTTGCTATGGAATTTGGGATAGAATCAGAACAGCTCCATGAGCCGTTCTCTGTATCTACTCTGGTTGGTGAGTCTATTATGGCCACGCAGATTTATAGGGATTGTGTTGCCACGATGCGTAGTCGGGACACCATGGCCAATTTCATTGAATTAAGGATGGTTGATTTTGATGTAATAATAAGGATGGATTGGCTTTATTCATGTTTTGCCAAGCTTGATTGCCGAACCAGAACCGTTAGATTTAAATTTCCAAATGAGCCAGTTATTGAATGGAAGAGGGATGATATAGTGCTGAAGGGTAGGTTTATTTCTTACCTTAAGGCCGCAAAGTTTATCAACAAGGGGTGTATTTACCATTTGGTCAGGGTTACAGACACCGATGAAGAGGCACCTACATTTGAGTCCGTGCCAGTTGTGAATGAATTTCTAGAGGTCCTTACTGATGAGCTCCTCGGGATTTCACCAAACAGGGAGATTGATTTTGGGATTGATGTGATGCCAAACATGCAACCTATATCTATTCCACCCTACAGAATGGCACCGACAGAATTGAAGGAACTAAAGGAGCAGTTGAAGGATTTGTTAGAGAAGGGTTTCATCCTGCTGAGTGTGTCACCTTAGGGAGCACCAGTTCTCTTTGTAAGGAATAAAGAGGGGTCACGGAGAATGTGTATTGACTATCGGCAGCTCAACAAGGTCATAATCAAGAATAAGTACCCACTGCCAAGGATAGATGACTTGTTTGACCAATTACAGGGTGCTAAGTACTTCTCTAAAATTGATTTAAGATGCGGGTATCACTAATTGAATATCATGGAGCAAGATATTTTGAAAACAACTTTCAAGATCCAGTATGGGCACTCTGAATTTCTGGTGATGTCTTTTGGGCTAACAAATGCCCCGACAGCTTTCATGGATCTTATGAATCGAGTCTTCAAGCCTTTCATTGATTCCTTTGTGATAGTGTTCATTGACGATATTTTGGTATATTCACGAAGTCGAGAGGACCATGCCGATCATCTCAAGGCAGTTCTACAGGCTTTGTATCAGCACAACTTGCATGCAAAGTTTTTAAAGTGTGAATTTGGCTTGAATCTGTCACATTATTAGGTCATGTCATCTCCGAAGAAGAAATTAAGGTTGATCCTCAGAAGATTGCAGTTGTGAAGAATTGGCCAAGACCTACAACTCCAACAGAGATTCACAGTTTCTTGGGCTTAGCTGGGTATTACATGAAGTTTGTGGAAGGGTTGTCTACTCTTGCCTCTCTATTGACTAAATTGATGCAGAAGGTGATTAAATTCCAATTGCCAGATGCTTATGAAAAGAGCTTCCAGGAGTTGAAATCAAGATTGACTACGACACTGGTGTTGACCCTACAAGAGGGTACAGATGGGTTAGTGATATATTGTGATTCGTCAAGGATCAGACTTAGGTGTGTATTGATGCAACATGGCTAGGTGATCGCTTATGCCTCTAGGCAACTCAAGAATCATGAAAAAAACTATCCAACACATGACTTAGAACTTACAACGGTGGTTTTTACATTAAAGATTTAGCGTCGTTATTTGTATGGGGTCTATGTGGATATATTCACAGACCATAAAAGCCTTCAATATATTTTCAAACATAAGGAATTGAATGTGAGGCAGAGAAGATGGCTTGAGTTACTCAAGGACTACGACATCATATCCTATATCATCCGGGGAAAGCTAATGTTCTGGCAAATGCTCTTAGCCGGAAATGGGTAAACATTGGATTGTGGGATGAAGGAGTCCACCAAAGGAGAACCTTGGAATCATAATGCATACCTAGTGCTTGATAAAATGCTTAAATGAGCTGAATCCCCGAATATCTTCCTAATTATGGTTCAATTTTGCTATGTCTCTAAATAGATTGAAGTTGCTAGGATTTCCAGATCATTGTAGTAATTTAAGAAAAGCTCAAGTGAGGTATGTTGGCTAAACTTCTCTCTTAGAATTTAATCCCACGATGTTCTCGTAAGTCTCAAGTATGATGGGCCAAGTTCTTATTTCTCATATTTCGAGTTATTCATTATAAATTTGACTATTCTGAATAACTTTTTGTGTCAAAAGAAATATGTTCAAAATGTATTCTGAATGCTCTTATCATATTATGTTATCCTTCGGGAATGTATACAAATGTAACTAATGTGTCGTAATATTAAGAATTCAATAATGTTTCATTTGCAAATTATTATGCCAAATTGTGGAAGAAAACTCAATGTGCCTAAGACTCTTATTTGCTCATATGTGTACTAAAAGTAGTGGTTAGAGATGCCTTGTTATTGATAATCCTTGATGATGTTGGACATGAAAGGGGTGATCATGAAATATGAAATACGGCCGACGTGCCAAGAATGATATTACATATGTGGCCACTAGTGCCGATAAAATGAAAAGATGTGTAAACGGTTATGAAATGAGCTGAAAATCCCTTATATAATGAACATTTTGGGAGTATCGTTAGTCACCGAGGAAGGGTAGTTTGAAATTACCTAACTCCGAAAATAAACGTGCCGGTGTAGGAGTGATTGAGGGGAAAATCCCCATAATAATGTGTTGAGAATATTCCCCTTAAATGGGATGAGATTGATGTGTTGAAATTATCCCCCTTAGTTGGGATGAGATGATTGTTAGTGGAATGTGCTGTCGATCCACACAACATTATAGTGAGAAGGACTAGCCGATCGGGTCGAGATCGGATGCCATGCCGCGTGCATGGTGGTGATTATGACTGTGATTGTGATTGGATGTCTTTGGGTGAGACTGCCTAGCCAATCTGGCCGTGATCGGACTCCGTGCGGAAGTCACGGTAGTATATCAGTACTAAAGAACTCCCAACCTAAAATAATGAAATTTACTTGAAAACTTATCTTGCTCCTAACTTGATGCGTTAGTATTACTTGAGGCTTCCTTTGATGCTCTGACTGTTTCTCCTTGTATTGTTACTCGTTCTATTGAAAACGTGTTTAGTCTTACATACTAGTACTATTCTATATGTACTAACGTCCCTTTTACCGGGGGCGCTGCATCTTTAATGGATGCAGGTGGTTCCACAGCATGCGACATTGATCAGTAATATCGATACACCCTCTTCCCAGCTGACTTGGTGAGCCCCACTTCATTTCGGGGTCGTGTATATTTTGTTCCTCATGTATTATGCTTTGAGTTATAGCCAGGGCCTTGTTGCCGGCACTATCGTAGAACTCTTTTGTTTCTGTTAGAGGCTTCGTAGACATAGTGTGAGTTGTTCATTGATGTTGGGAGAGTCAAATTAGGATGTTGTATTTGTACCACAGGTTCCACTTCTAATCTATGAATGTGTAATTTAATATTTTAGAGACTTATAAATGACGTGACTAATGGTAATGAATTGGTGTTGTTAACATGATCTTATCATTGTCTAATTAATGAAATGTATCTTCTGTTTATTCATGGGTAAGTCCAGGTAGAAGGAATTGTATATGCTTGGTTGACTAGGGTATCTTGATTGAGCACCGGCACGCTCCCCGCATTCGGGGCATGACAATGGGGTCAAGTGGAAGGTTTTTGGATGATAGAGTATGTATCTTGTTTGTAATTCGAAGTTGATAATGGGGTTCTTGTGTTTTCCTATGATGGCATGATAGATACGGTGCGGCGTGTGGGATTGAGATTTGTATGTACAAGTTTGTGGTTCAGTTTTGAAAGGGAGGTTATGAGTTCTAGATAGCACAAACTGTTTCATATGTTTAGAAGAATGCTAGCACCATCTGGTATCACTTATGAAGGGTGCGCATTTTAGAGGGCGCTCTGTGCCTCGACTTGCGGATGCTTGACTCGTATTATGGTAATCGCATGGTTTATCGACTTCTGATGTTTAAAGTTTTCTATGTGGCACGAATGACTTATGGAAGTATTTCTCGTGAGATGATTGTGTATGAGGGATGTTCTAGTTGTTTGAGTTGTGGAGTTGGGATCAGACATGATGATTCTTGTATTTTAGGGATTCGAAGACTAAGAGGATTCTTAAAGGCAGATTGTTCCATGGTTGCGGATGGTAAAGGTATGTTAAGAGGTTGACGGCTAATTGTATGTGCTATGGATATGTTATTATGGACTTTTCGGAGATTATCTACCAATTTTTGGAAGATCGGAATTAATGTGGAGGCCAGTAATAGGCGTAACAAGAATGTGTATTCTACGTCGAGTCGGTTTTAGTTACTCAGCCTCTGCTATTGTGCAGGGGTGTGTTATTGGCTGGAGTTGATCTTATTTGTGTTTTGAGGGTGCTCTATGTTTTACTCTTCTGTGATACGATCAGCTATGAGACTATTGACTCTTTACACACATGATGCGATTGTTTTTGGGTTTTGTAGCGAAATTCGAGCGAGATGGCTCTTGGGGTTTGGAATGATTGATTGCGCCTTGGTTACGGTCTTCCTATCTTTGATATATTGTGTTATCCGTTTCTTCATGGTTATCGTCATACGCTTCGCGTGCTCGCTGTTGTTATTATACACGTGTTGGGTGAGTATGAAATTTGGGCAATAGGTATTCCATGTGGACCGATGCTTGGATTGGGTCACGCATCTCAACAGAGTTATGTTGGGATATGGTCCTCCGTGCGTATTTCGTGTATTTTGTTTCTCGTTTAGGCGATGGGTGCATAGCATTGCACCTTGTGGTGGTATCTGTTGAGCTTGCGGGATGAGTCTCTCACTTGATTCTCCTTCCATCATTGGGAAAATTCTGGTTGTTGCTTGTTTGGTACACAGATTGCACGGTATGTGGTTCGAGGTATAGCTGGCGTAGCGTATTGGTTGAAGACTAAGAGAATTCTTAGAGGCAGATTGTTCCATGGTTGCGGATGGTGACGGTATGTTAAGAGGTTGACGGCTAAAAGTATGTGCTATGGATAGGTTATTACGGACTTTTCAGAGATTATCTACTAAATTTTAGAATATTGGAATTAATGTGGAGGCCACTAATAGGCGTAATGAGAATGTGTATTCTACGTCGAGTCGGTTTTAGTTACTCAACCTCTACTACTGTGCAGGGGTGTGTTATTAGTTGGAGTTGATCTTATTCGTGTTTTGAGGTGCTCCATGTTTTACTTTTCTATGATACGAATGAGATTTTTGGACCTGAAATCTTTTCCATTATATTTGGTTGAGGTATGTTTGGAAGAATGATGTAATTAGTCAACTTAGATTTTTGGCTATGGTTATTGTCGGGCCAGAGTGTTCCATGACCTATTGATCTGATGGGTGGTTACAAGTTTTTACGTTTGTCTTTCATCATTGGTAGAGTTCGAAGATTTAGGACGAGGTTGTATTCGTTATGAGATTTATTACCGGTACCGGGTTGGTTATTGAGCAACTATTTTGTAATGACCCAGCCGGTTGTTTTGAGCATTGTAGCCCCATTATCCCATTTATCCCTTCTTCTATGTTCATTTGTGGTAATGTGACTTTCTGGGGTGGTTGGTTTGGTTCCGGGGATGATTCAAAGTGAGTTAGGACTCTTAGTCCTAAGGTTGGAAGCTTAAGTTAGCAGAGTTGATTGGAGTTTGATTTTTATATAGACAACCCTAGAATAGAGTTTTAATGGTTCTGATAGTTTCGTATGGTTATTTTGGACTTAGAGGTATGTGTGGATATTGATTTGGAGGTTTGTAGGTCGTTCAGGCTTGAATTGCCGAAAGTTAGAAAGTTGAAGGTTGAGAAGTTTGATCGAGAGTTGAGTTTGTTGATATCGGGCTTGAATTTTGGTTTCGAAAGTTGGAATAGATCTGTTATGTCATTTATGACATGTGTACATTATTTGAGGTCAATCGGAGTTGAATTGGTATGGTTCGGCATTGGTTTTAGAATTCGGAAATTTATAAGTTTTATTAGGCTTGAATTGGGGTGCGATTCACGATTTTGATGTTGTTTGATGTTATTTGAGGCTTTGACTAAGTTCGTATCCTGTTTTAGGATGTGTTGGTATGTTTAGATGGGTCCCAGGGTCCTGTGGTGAGATTCAGATTGATTTCGGATTAGTTTTGGATGTAGGGACTTGGCTAAATTGTTCCTATACCTGGTATGATTGCACCCGCGAGAATGGGGCCGAAGGTGCAAAGTCGCATAAGAGAAAAGCTTGTCACATGTCCGAAGGCTGCCTAGACTAGGCAGTAGCCGTAGGTTCAAGGCATTTTTTGCATATGCGGGCCCGCATGTGCGTAAGAGGTTCCGCAGGATTAGATTTGGACTGGATCGACTGGGGGACCGCAAATGCGGATGTATTTCGTAGGTGCGGACATGCAGAAGCACAAGATGGACCGCATGAGCGAAACCGCAGAAGCGAGATTGGGACGCAGAAGCCGTAGGTCAGGTTTCTAGTGGACTTCGCAGAAGCGGCGGATTTTCGATAAAAGCGGGATCGCAGGTCCAGATACTCTATTCGCCGATGCGGGAAGGCTAGGCAGAAGGATATAAATGAAGGGTTTTGTATTTTTCATTCATTTTGGACTTGTGGAGCTCGTCTAGGGGCAATTTGTGAGAGGGATTTCACTATAATTGATGAGATAAGTGACTTTTAATTATTTTTGTCCATAGATATTGAATACCTATTGATTTTTGCACCTAAATTATATGTGTTTGAGGTGAAATTTGGGGGGATTTTATGGACTATTTATTGGAGAGTAAGATTTGGGGATTTGAGGGTCAAATTGTAGTTGGAATTGGATAATTTTGATATGGTTGGACTCGTAATTAAATGGTATTTGAATTTTGTGAATTTTGTCGGGTTCCGAGGTGCGAGCCCAGAGTTGACTTTTTGGGCTGACTATTTGATTTTGGTTTAAGATCTTAGCTTTATCATATGGAATCAATTCATATAGCTTGTATTGATTATACTAAGTATTTATCTTGATTCGCGTTGTTCCTAGTCCGATTTGCGAGGTAAGGGCTTGTTGGAGTAGTGAGTTGCGCATTTTGAGGTAAGTAACACTTCTAAACTTGGAATTGAGGGTATTTATCCCTAGAAAATATGTTAGTTGTGTTGTGTTGGGGTGACGCACATGCTAGTTGACGGGCGTGTGGGCGTGTACTGTGGTAACGATGATCTGGGTGGATTTTTTTAATGTGTTGCTATCAAGTCTTGTTTATTCCGTGTAATCCCTACTTGTTAGAGTAATTGAATTGTGATTCATGTTAGAAACCATGTTTAGGATATGTGCTTATTCTAATGAAACCTAGTGAGGTTATTTCTGTTATTTTAAGTAATCTGCTTTAACTGCAATTGTGTACTCAGTCATGATCCTTCATTTGCATATCATATCTTTGAGTTATGGAAGTTTCTCTTAGCTATATTCTATAATTGTCATTATCTTACATGTGTTGTCATAATATTGGTTCTGACTGTATCCTTCTGAGTTCGTCACTGTTTTCAGCCCAAGGTTAGTCCTGTTACTTAATGAGTACACTAGTATACTTGTCTTCCATTCGCGCGATTGTAGAAATTTTTTAAACTCACTTAATATTAATATCATAATTAAAAAAATATTTTTTTATTAAGCATCCCTTTGTGATGCTTGTAATACTCTATGTGAAATTCTTTGACAGAACAACATATCTGAGAAACATTCAAGATTAAATATAACACGTACATTTAAATATTATATTTAAACTTAAATAAAAAACAATAAAAAATAAAAAAAGAATTATGAAAAATTGAAAAAGAAAGTAATGTAAAAATACGGGCAATGTAAACCTAGGATGTCGCCCACTGTTTTCTTAGCCCTGTAAAGCCTATATCTCTTAGTATTTATTTCTTAATATGAATTTTTAACAGTTATGTTTCATAAGGTTGACATTTTCTCATTTGTGTCAAATTAAAATTAAAGAAAAAATGTAAAAGGAAAAAGAAACGAAGAAGGAATTAAAGAAGGAAAGAAATGGAAAATAAGAAAAGAAGAGAACTAACATACATTTGGGGACATTATCGCATGAACACCCCCTAGTGTACTATTAATTTTATAGGTACTTAAAATTAAAATGCCACCAACCTGAACATAAGTGCCAAAGGTTTACATGGCCACCTTGTTATTCTTTAGTCAGAGCTTTGATTCGAGTTCATTTATTACCAAAGACAATATAATTATTCTAGGCAAGATCTCGTACTTTGCTAAATACGGATTAAGGTCGTAGCATATTGATTGTTACTCATCAAATTTTTCTCTCTAATAGAATGCACACTCGTGACCACATTAAATTGCATTAGGAGAAAATCACCAAAGAATAATCACATAGGCTAAGTCTTAAGAATCTGAATGAAACATGAGAAACCTTTTCCAGAATATACTTTTTTTTTTAAGGTTTCAATGCAAGGCAAATATATAGAATAAGAACTTCCGCCAATTCTAGATTGGACATCCTACACTTATTTTAAGCATTATTTAACACATAAGATACTGCAAACACATTAATAAATCTACTAATTAAAATGTATTCTTTTGGTTTCTTCCTTCTTCTTTCCTTTCTTTTTTTGATCGGTAGTAAAGGAAGTGATATGTGGACATATAATACAGAGATAAAGTTATCTCTTTAAGGGCCTGTCCTTACTTTGGGTAGTCTTTGTCAAGAAATTAAGGACATCCCTTAGGAATTTGGATTGAGTTGTAAAGATGAGAAAGTTCCATTTTTTCTTCATCCAACTTTCTTTTAAAAATTGCATATTTTTATTGATCGGGGAATAGTTACTGTTTACCCGAAAAATTGGATAGAGTTAAATTTGTGTATGGTTCTAAGGATATGTGATATACTTTGATGCAAATCGTATAGAGAAATAGAAATGCATGTATTATTGACTATGAGAATGAGAATAGTGAGAAGAAGAATGAATAAGATAACGAAAAATAAACACAAGGGGATATCTTTCAATATGAGAAGAAATCTTTTGTTACTATCTCCCCTGCTTACAATCCATCCCCTCCCTTATAGTAGAGGGATCCTACTTTATATACAATAAAAAATACGTAGTGGAGAGCCCATGATGTATTATTTTTTTTCTACTTCCTGCCAGGATTCTCTCCCTTAGTACGGCTGTAACGGCCTTGTCTGTGAGCTTCGATACTGACGCGAACTCGATATCGGGTCGAGCCATTGGCCTTGACTTGGGCTCAATCCTGACTCGGAGTCTTGATATTCGGGGTGGGTGTTTGTCGGTCTGTGCATCTCCGACAACCTTTTGCCCCGTGGTTTGATTTGGTCATGGACCCGATAATGATACCGAACTGATCCTTCATCGAACTTGGAGCTCGAATCCTGAAGCCCTTTCTTCGGACCTCCACCTGACCTTACGTAGATACCTTTTGATCGAAGTATTGCCGTCTCGATCAGTCTGTACGATTGACTCAATCAGTTCTGACCGTACACAGATAGTCCCCTCGTTTCTCGAAAAAGGATGTGGCGAGAAACAATATGATTTCCCAATAGCTCGATCAGATATATGCTGACATTTACAGTGATCCCGACCATGACGTATGTGATAGCTGTCCCATCGATTCGGTTTTACCAAGGCATTTAATGTGTTAGACGGTGGTCGGCCACCTCCGATATTGAACCGTCATTGCTTCAATCTATAAATACCCTTTCCTTCCATCATTCATACTTTTACGTCTTCAATATTCCAAATTTTCTAAGTTTGTTTTCGTCTCATCTGAGTTTTCTGCCTGTAAATCTGTGAGTTTTACTGCAAACTCTTTCTTAAAACACCAAATACTTCCGTTCTTTGTGCACGAAATTTTAAATGGCAAAAACGTCTAAAACTGTTTCGCAAAAAGAGACCGCTTCTTCATCTCGACCTGCTGGTGGCGAGGATGTGGAAGAGTCCCTCCCTGAGGAATTCGTCCCGGTAGGGTGTTCGACGGTAGGCGATTTTAAAATTGAAAAGCCTTCTCCGATACCGAGTCGGTGAGAGCCGATGTCGAGGTATCAATGTTCAATTACCGAAAAAGTTCTCGATAAAGTCATACAAGAATGCAACTAGGATAATAAACTCGTAGTAATCCCATCGCCTGATGAATCAATTACTACCCACGTCGAAGGGTTCTTAAGTGTTTACACTTATCCTTTCAAGTTGGGACCTTTGGACCCTGTCATCGTTGCCTTTTGTAAGAGGTACGATGTGACCCTCGGCCAAATCCACCCTTCCTTTTGGAGGATAGTGATTCTTCTTCGATTTTTCTCGAGCAAGGTCGAGGGGCGTATCTTCACCCTCGATCATCTTTTGCGCCTTTACTGTCCCCAACTTTATCGAGGAGGGTTGATCAAGCTTGCTCGTCGAGCAACCAAAGCGCCATTCTCAGGCATAGATGAGACCCGGGATCGGGGTTGGGTGTGCCGTTTTGTTTGAATCAAAACCTCGGACCTGATCCTTGCCGATGACTTGCCATTTCCTGAGAAATGGAATATGAGACGTGAGTGAACGTTTCTCTTTGCCCGTTTTGATTTTATGATTGCCTTTTATTTTGTTGATCCATTTTCTTTCCTTATCACAGCCGTAGCTCGAATGCTGGAACTGATACCGGATATTAGACAATGGGTCGAAAGTCTAGTGTTGCAGAGACCGTACTCCGAGCGTGCATGGGTCGAATTATCAAAGGGTCGATGGGAGGCCCGCAGTCATGGTAAATCTTTTTGTCGATTTGTCTCTCCATCAATTTTATATGGTAAATCTCCCTCTTCCCTTTTGTAGGACTCGGGAAAGATGTAGTCATGAGGCCCCCATCTGGTGGCGAAGAAGTTCCTGCCCTAAAGCAAGTAAAATAAAGGAAGAGAAAAGACGTATCGGGCTCCCCGAGCTCGAAAAAGAAGAAACCGGCTAAGAGATCTCGAAAGCTGAAGGGGGGCACTGGTGTTATGTCTTCGAAAGAGGCCCGCCATTTAAGGGATGAGCCCGAAGAAGGAGAGGAGAATTTAGCCTACGTACAGGCTAATGTTGTGATTCAACAGTCTTCCAATTTGGTGGAAGCAAATCAGGGAACCTTGGCCATAATCCCAAAACAAGAAGAAGCTGAGATTATCCCTTCTCGAACTAAGATGATTGAAAGGGACATCGAGGGTGGATCTTCTCAGGCAGTAGAAGATATTTCAAGGGATGAGTTCGGGATAGTTGACATTGGCGGATCCCCTCAGATTTTGGATGCCATGATTCGAGAGGCCGTCATGTTGGAGGATCGGTCCTATGAGGGTATTCAGGAGTCGGCCGATATCCATGGTTTTCTGGAGGGACTCGAGTCAGGTGCCTCGGAGGAGGTTATCGGTTTTGGTGGAATGTAGGTACCTAAAAAAGCATCGTGGTCTGGTTCTACCGAGCCTTCATTGATTCATAGACTGGTGGACCGATTTCCGACCCCGAGTATCGATCCCGACCGAAGGCGGAAGATAGTGCTCTCCGTACCTGCAGATACCCGAATATTTTCTTCCTCTGTAGGGATTGCCAACTACCTTAGGTCCTTGGTGATCGAAGAAGATCAATCAGTGATGAATGTGGTGGGGCCCGCCTATCTCTTCAACGAGGCCCAACATGCTTTGAATCGGGTAACTTTGATGGCATTTTCGTTGCTTCTTTTACATAGAGTTATAGGTAATTCTAATGTTTCTTCTTTTGTTTGCAGGCTTCGATGTTGCATCAAGAGGCCTTTCTTCGAATCCGGGAGTAGCATGATGCCGAGGTTCGGAGCCTCACTAAGAAAAGTGACTCATACAAGCTCCTTAGTAAAAAACTTCGAGCAGATTTGACAGCGGCTCAGGAAGAGCATGAGGAGATGGCTGAGCAGGTATTACGAATGTTCCATGATAGTGAAGATGAAAAAGAGATAACCACTAATGATCCGATTTTTTAGGTTCGACAGAGGATCGAGCAGATTGGACGGCTTAACTCACAGGTAGATGCGCTATTGGCCGAGGCAGAAGAATTTAAAAAGTGTATGGATATCCTTGCCTCAAAAAAGGAAGCCGTCGAAGCTCAGTTGGAGCTGTCTGATGCCTAACTTTGATCTGCGAAAGAAAATGCTTTGGGGATAATCGAAAAGATTAAAGAGCTTCAGCATCGGTTGGATTTGGCCACTTCAGATAAAACAGATTTGGCCAAAGAACTTGAAGTGGCCAGATCTGAGGTGATCGAGGCCAATAAAAGAGCTGATGCCAAAGTGGCTCACTTCAGGATCGATGTCGTTGTTAACCAAGCCAAAACTGAGAGCATAGTCGAACATGTCAAATGGCAAGCTCGGAGAGAGGCTCTCGAGGAGGTCAAAGCTCAGGGCTTTGATATTGGGGCCGAGATTGAAGTCGCCAGGATGGAGGACAACAAAGCTTTAAGGTTGGCCATTCCTGAGAAGGACTCCGATGACTCAGGGGAGTCTGAAGATGAGGACGATGCCGAGAATACGGCATCTGGTGAAGATTGAGTCATTTAGGGCCTTAGGTCATTTGCTTCATTCTTTCAATACCGCTTTTGATTTTTGTATAAAGAACTTCCTTTTGGCAAAGTAGCCGCCTCTGTACAAAATATTTGTAAATATAAATCTTTCTTCCTTTTGAAGCAAAATAGCCTTTAAAGTTAAATAGATAGTTTGAATTTTAATCTCTATTGCCTTCGGGCCTCGTGGGTAGTCCCCTTTGCTTTATCGGGCTCGAACATCCTTTAGCTTTAAATAGTCAAGTGTTCGTTTGAATTCGAAGAAATGAGTAGTTTTGCTCGAAATAATGTATCCCGTAGGCGTAATGGTCGAGTGAGTGCCTGCTCGAACTCGAAATAAAAGTAGCTCGTAGGCTTAGTAGTCGAGTGAATGATTCGAACTCGAAATAATGTAGCCCGTATGTGTAATGGTCGAGTGAGTGCTTGCTCCAACTCGAAAATAAAAGTAGCCCGTAGGCTTAGTAGTCGAGTGAATGATTCGAACTCGAAATAATGTAGCCCGTATGTGTAATGGTCGAGTGAGTGCTTGCTCCAACTCGAAAATAAAAGTAGCCCGTAGGCTTAGTAGTCGAGTGAATGATTCGAACTCGAAATAATGTAGCCCGTATGTGTAATGGTCGAGTGAGTGCTTGCTCCAACTCGAAAATAAAAGTAGCCCGTAGGCTTAGTAGTCGAGTGAATGATTCGAACTCGATGTAATGTAGCCCTAGGCGTAATGGTCGAGTGAGTGCTTGCTCGAACTCGAAAATAGAAGTAGCCCGTAGGCTTAGTAGTCGAGTGAATGATTCGAACTCGAAATAAAGTAGCCCGTAGGCTTAATGGTCGAGTGAGTGCTTGCTCGAACTCGAAAATAGAAGTAGCCCGTAGGCTTAGTAGTCGAGTGAATGATTCGAACTCGAAATAAAGTAGCCCGTAGGCTTAATGGTCGAGTGAGTGCTTGCTCGAACTCGAAATAAAAGTGGCCCGTAGGCTTAGTAGTTGAGTGAATGATTCGAACTCGATATAATGTAGCCCGTAGGCGTAATGGTCAAAGTAGCATGTAGGCTTAATGGTCGAGTGAGTGCTTGCTCGAACTCGAAATAAAAGTAGCCCGTAGTCTTAGTAGACGAGTGAATGATTCGAACTCAATGCAATGTAGCCCGTAGGTGTAATAGTCGAGTGAGTGCTTGCTCGAACTCGAAATAAAAGTAGTCAGTAGGCTTAGTAGTCGAGTGAATGATTCGAACTCGAAATAATGTAGCCCGTAGGCGTAATGGGCAAAGTAGCCCTTAGGCTTAATGATCGAGTGAGTGCTTTCTCGAATTTGAAATAAAAGTAGCCCGTAGGCTTAGCAGTCAAGTGAATGATTCGAACTCGATGCAATGTAGCCCGTAGGTGTAATAGTCGAGTGAGTGCTTGCTCGAACTCGAAATAAAAGTAGCCCGTTGGCTTAGTAGTCGAGTGAATGATTCGAACTCGAAATAATGTAGCCCGTAGGCGTAATGGTCGAGTGAGCTCTTGCTCGAACTCGATCCTGTTTGCATAATAAATCTTTAAAATAGAATATCGGTAAAGAAGAGGGATTTCTTTGCAAGTCATTGTATATGTGTTCATATTTTGCGTCAGGGCTCGGGCCAACTACATAAACATGGATCGTTTTGACCATTTGGCTCTTACAATGCTTCCCGTCGAGACACTGTTTTTCATGAAATGACGAAGTAACTTCCTTTGCACCGAACTTGATAATCATCACAGATACGTTCGATGATAAAGCCCCTAGTATACGAGGTTGATTTTAAAGAGGCCTCGGATACTCAACAGTAGTATCATTTCCGCTATATGGCTGGTATCAATCTCTGATCGACCTTTGTTTAGTAGTTCTTTTCGTAACGGACCTAGAGATCAACTGGTCATCTTTGACTCTTATTTTGGATTGATATCGATTGTGCACATCAGACCAAGTAATAGCTGGGTACTCGATCAAATTTTGCTTCAGCCGCCGTGAAGCCATCGAGCTCCGCCCGTTTAGACCTTGAGTGAAAGCTTGAACAGCCCAATCATCTGTGACTGGTGGCATATCCATTCATTCCATTTGAAAACGAGATACGAACTCCCTTAGCATCTCGTTATTCTTTTGTATTACCTTGAACAGGTCCGACTTTCTGGTTTCGACCTTTATGGCTCCGGTATGTGCTTTTACGAAGTAATCTGCAAGCATAGCAAAAGAATAATAGAGTTAGATGGTAAATGATGATAACATACCATTGCCCCCTTTGACAGGATTTCGCCGAATGTTTTCAATAATACAGATTCGATCTCATCATCTGCCAAATCATTGCCCTTGATGGCACACGTGTAAGAAGTGACGTGCTCGTTGGGGTTGGTCGTTCCGTTATATTTGGGTATTTCAGGCATACGAAATGTTTTGGGAATTGGTGTTGGGGCTGCACTCGAGGAAAAAGGCTTTTGAATGAATTTTTTCGAATCTAGCCCTTTTATCATTGGTGGAGCTCCCGGGATTTGATCGACCCTGGAATTGTATGTTTCTACCTTTTTATCGTTGGCTTCGACTCGTTTTGTGAGTTCCTCGAGCAATTTAGTAATTTCAGAAGTAGTCCCCGATTCTTGCTCATTTGACTTCACTATGACTGGTTCCGTTCTGTGGGTGATTTCTCGAAGCGGATTGGACTCTGGCTTGCTTTGTACCTGAGTTTGGTTCTGCAACTGAGCTATCGCTTTTTTCTAGGCTTGTAACATCTCAAAGATCATCCGTAAGCTGACTCCGATCTCCTCCACGTTTTCTAGTTCGGAACGTTGGTTCGCCTCAAGAACCACTTGTGAATTGACATCTAGAGGTACTTCGACTCGAGCTTCAGTGACATTGTTAATTCGACTTCCGGCCCTGGGTGTCAAGTTATTGGTTTCATCTTGAAGGCCTGCTTCGTGGTCGATAGGTAAAGTCATCAATCAAGGGTTTGCCATTGTTGATTTGAAGTTGTAAACTAGTGTGTATTGCAGATTTGTATCAAACAACCACTGCTACCCTTAGCTCCACGGTAGGCGCCAAACTGTTTACCCGAAAAATTGGATAGAGTTAAATTTGTGTATGGTTCTAAGGATATGTAATATAATTTGATGCAAATCGTATAGAGAAATAGAAATGCGTGTATTCTTGACTATGAGAATAAGAATAGTGAGAAGAAGAATGAATAAGATAAAGGGAAATAAA
>AWOL01S0002555.1:107591-123275 GCA_000715115.1 Nicotiana otophora | reverse complement strand
CGAATAAGATAAAGGGAAATAAGCACAAGGGGATATCTTTCAATATGAGAAGAAATCTTTTGTTCCAATGTGTCTCTGCTTACAATCCATCTCCCCCTCCCCCTCCCCCATAGTAGAGGGATCCTACTTTATATACAATAAAAAATACGTAGTGGAGAGCCCATGATGTATTATGTTTTGCCTATTTCCCGCTAGGATTCTCTCCCTTAGTGCGGCTGTAACGGCCTTGTCTGTGAGCTTCGATACTGACTCGAACTCGATATCGGGTCGAGCCATTGGCCTTGACTCGAGCTCGATCCTGACTCGGAGTCTTGATATTCGGAGTGGGTGTTGGTCGGTATGTGCATCTACGACAACCTTTTACCTCGTGGTTCGATTTGGTCATGGCCCGATAATGATACCGAACTGATCCTTGATCGGACTTGGAGCTCGAATCCTGAAGCTCTTTCTTCGGACCTCGACTTGACCTTACGTAGATACCTTTCGATCGAAGTATTGCCGTCTCGATCAGTCCGTACGACTGACTCAATCGGTTCTGACCGTACACCGTTATGTTTTCAACTACTAATCTCTGAAGCATCCCGATCAATTTCATCAATCAGCCTTTTTTTTAGATCGAAATTGTTGAGTCACATAGTAAAACCCACGAAGGAAGAAAAGAAACTATATAACACTTTTTTATTTCATTATGGAAAGATAAAATGACACACCCTTTATGGGGTGTCAAGCCATCCACGTTGCATTGCCAGTTGGTAGTATTTGTTGGTCTCATGAAGCCATCATAAAAAACAGTAGATAATGGCTACAATTGCAAGCCGTTAGATGGCAGAATGTTTCATTAGATGGAAACAACATGCTGTTAAGCATGAACATGTATGTTGTGGATAAAATGGATGTGCACTTGCATTTTGCTGGTGAGGAGGAAGAAAAAAAGGACTGATTAAATTAACAAATGAGGAAAATAAAGGAATTTGATCAAGCCACACGCAAGGTTTCATACAAAAATTTCCACGAATTTAATAAAACATAACAAACACTTTATGAGCGCAACTTAATGAGAAAAAAGCGAAAGAATATGATAGATGCCTAAGAATTTTCGATCTTTGTAGGTGCTCTCCTTCTCCAAAAGCTTATTTTGCTGTAAAATAGTACCTGCAATATCATCTTCAGATCAGACGTTTGCTAGGCTTAAGCCATCTCACTAAAAGAAGAAACCAATTTCTCTAACTCAAGCACCACTTCCACGCTATGTCCAGGTATGCTCTCAAAAGTATTGTATTATGGGAAAGATAGAGTTAAACATTAGAAGACTATGTCTACCTAATTTAAGCTTTCAAGGAAGATACAAGCAGCAAAAACAATGTAACAGCGAAGCAAGAATCACATATCTTAGTACTTCCTAATTATCAAGACATATTTTTCAATTCTCTGCTCACAGATAGAATAACATATAATCTCAATGTCAATTGTCAAATTATATTCCCCTTCCAATTCCTAAATGCTTAGATTACCTACAGTTATCGTACATCGACCGCAAGGAATAACTTGCGGAATGCATAATTGAACATAATCCGAAGATATTTACTTGCAACCATAGTATAACAACAATAACTTTGAATCGCAAAATATGTTTGGAAGCCTTACAATCTGTCTGTCAAAGCAGTCGAAGTTCAATCAATGGAGGGCACGATTCTATGAGTGCCAACATGAAAAATGTAGTTGATCGCAAATATAACATAGTAAAGAATTGGGGGTTATGGATTTGAAAAGTCATAACCCGAATGAAGAGGTGGGAATTAAATCGGAAAGATGGAATTTGTAACTCATCAAATAATTGGTATTATTGACATGAAAAGTCATAACCCCCAATGAAGAGGTGTGAGTTATGGATGTGGACATTTGAAAAAATAAGATAAATGGGAAAAATGGAGAAAAAATTCAAATAAAGGAGAAAAAAGATAAATAAGATTTTTATACTATGGAAGATGCCACATCGCATCCATTATGACCTGTTTTATATAGATATATAGATTGGGTCGGTTGTATTCATACTACACTCTGTACTTTGTGTGCAGATCCAGGTACATCTGGACGCGGTGATTCATAGATCGTTGCCAGTACTTGCTTGGAGACTTCAAGGTAGCTGTTATGTCATCCTCAAACCTTGACTCTCTTTCCTTTATTTTTCTTCACTAATGTTCTATTATTCTGACAGTTGTACTAGAGTTTTAGTTTATGTTGATACTTAGTAGTGCTCATGTACTCGTTGGCACTAGACTTTGGGGTAGTTGTAGTAGCATTTCAGTTATCTTTATCACATGTTTATGACATTTTTTGCAATTGAGTTTATTGAGAAGTGTCTTATTCAAATATTTTAGCTGTTATATGATTGTCGGCTTGCCTAGAAAGTGTGTTAGGTGCCATCACGATAGGTTGGAATTTTGGGTCGTGACAAGTTGGTATCAGAGCACTATGTTACTTAGGTCTCACGAGTCATGAGCAGGTTTAGTAGAGTCTTGCGGATTGGTTTGGAGACATCTGTACTTATCTTCGAGAGGCTACCAAACCATTAGGAAACTTCACTTTCTTGTATTCTTATCATGTGGATTGTTAATTCTAGAATCTGATCTTCTACTCTTCTATTCTCTCACAGATGGTGAGGACACGTGCGACCGAATTAGGCGGACGACCACCAGTACCACCAGCTAGGGCCGCGAGAGGCCGGGACTACGGTAGAGGCTAAGGTGTGGCTCGTACTACAGATGAAGCAGCATATGTAGGACCACTAGTTTCTCCAGCTGAGGAGCAGACACCAGATGTAGTTGAGCCGGTGGGACCAGCTCAGGCACCAACTATGCCCATTGTGATCCCAGGCCTTCAAGAAGCCTTCAGGAGCCTGGCTTAGGCAGTCTCTATTCTAGCTGCATCAGCAGATACCCAGGAGTTTATAGACAGATGCCAGCGGATCCTTCGCACAACGGGTATTTTGGAGACCAGTGGAGTTTGATTTACTACTTTTCAGCTGAAAGGGCAACATACATATGGTGGGATGCCTATGAGTTGGGCAGGCTAGCTGATGCGGCACCACTTAAATGGCATGAGTTCTCAGTTCTCTTCTAAGAGAAGTTTGTTCCTCTAACTCGCGGGGAGGAGTTCCGTAGGCAGTTTGAGCAGCTACGCTAGGAGGGTATAACAGTGACTCAGTATGAGATGAAGTTTGCAGAGTTGGCTTATCACACGTATGGTTGGTTTCCACTGAGAGGGAGAAGATTATGAGGTTCATTGATGGCCTCAACTATGGATTACACTTCATTATGTCTAGGGAGGTTGCAACGAGTGCGAGATTTGACCAGATGGTCGATATTGCTAGACGCTTAGAGCTGGATCGCAGTCAAGAGCGTGAGGAGCTGGAGGCCAAGAGGCCTCATGGTTCAAGTGGTTTCAGCAGTGCCTCATCTGGGGGACAGTGTTATCACAGTAGGGGTCATCCTTATAGGACCGCTTAGACGGCTCGTCCAATTCATCGTGGTTCATCAAATAGCCATGGTTCATACAATGTTCGTCTAGGTTAGTCATCCTTCATTGCTCTCCCAGTTCAGAGTTCATCCCGTGCTCCATCAGTTCAAGGTTCGTCATTACCTGGTTCTTATAGTGGCTATTCTGGTTCTCAGGATCCGATTCAGTCCCCGCCACCATTTTTGGATCGAGGTTGCTATGAGTGTGGAGAGTTGGGGCATGTGAGGAGGTATTGGCCCCGTCTAGTGGGAGGTCCAGTTCAGTAGAGAGGTCAGGCTATGACTTCTGCACCAGTTACTTCACCACTCGCTCAGCCGGCTCAGGGTGGGACTCGGACAAAGGGGGGTCGATCACGTGGAGGTCAAGCTCGATGCTATGCCTTTCCCGCCAGGCCAGAGGCAGTTGCTTCAGAGGTAGTTATCACATGTATTATTTCAGTGTGCCACAGGGATGCTTCCATATTATTTGACCATATTTCCACATATTCATATGTATCATCATACTTTGCTCGCTATTTGGATATTCCCCATGATTCCATAGTTATGCATGTTCATGTATCTACACTGGTGCATGATTCTATTATTGTAGACCGTGTGTATCAGTCAAGTATGATGACTATTGGGGGATTAGAGATGAGAGTTGATCTCTTACTACTTAGTATGGTTGATTTTAACGTGATTATAGGCATGGATTAGTTGTCACCATGTCATGCTATTCTGTATTGTCATACTAAGACCGTGATATTGGTGATGCCGGGATTTCCTAGGATTGAGTGGAGAGTTCCTCGGATTATGTTCCTAGTAGAGTGATTTCATACTTGAAGGCTCAACGGATTGTTGAGAAGGGATGTTTGGCATATTTGGCCTTTGTGAGGGATGTTGGTGCTGATACTCCTACTATTGATTCCGTTCCGGTAGTGCGAAAATTTTTGATTATATTTCCTTCAGCCCTGTCGAGCATGCCGCTCGACAGGGACATTGATTTTGGTATTGATTTGGTGCCGAGCACTCAGCCCTTCTTTATTCATCTGTATCGTATGGCACCGACAGAGTTGAAGGAATTGAAAGAACAACTTCTAGAGCTACTCAATAAGGGATTCATTAGGCCTAGTGTGTCGCCTTGGGGGTGCACTGGTTCTATTTGTAAAGAAGAAGGATGGTACTATGCAAATGTGCATTGATTACAGGTAGTTGAACAAAGTTACAATTAAGAACAAGTACCCTCTACCGCGCATTGAAGACTTATTTGAACAGCTTCAGGGTGCTAGAGTATTCTCTAAGATTGATTTGAGATCTGGGTATCACCAGTTAAAGATTCAGGATTCTAATATTTTGAAGATAGAATTCAAGACCCGCTGTGGTCACTATGAGTTTCTTGTGATGCCTTTTGGGCTGACCAATGTCCCAACAACATTTATGCATCTGATGAATAGTGCATCCCAGCCATATC
This sequence comes from Nicotiana otophora, assembly GCA_000715115.1. NCBI lineage: Eukaryota > Viridiplantae > Streptophyta > Magnoliopsida > Solanales > Solanaceae > Nicotiana > Nicotiana otophora. The sequence continues at coordinate 118,310 of AWOL01S0002555.1, read as the reverse complement.
TTGATTCTTTTGTCAGAGTATTTATTGATGATATATTAGTGTACTCACGCAACCAAGAAGATCATGAGCAACATTTGAGGATTGTACTCCAGACCTTGAGGGAGAAGAAGCTTTATGCTAAATTATCCAAGTGTGAGTTTTCGCTTGATTCTGTGGCGTTCTTGGGGCATGTGGTGTCCAATGAGGGGATCAAAGTAGATACGAAGAAGGTTGAGACAGTTCAGAGTTAGCCCAGACCATCTTCAGCTATTGAGATTAAGAGTTTTCTTAGCCTGGCCGGATATTATCGTCGTTTCGTGGAGGGTTTCTCGTCCATTGCTGCACCTTTGACTAGATTGACCCAAAAGGGTGCCCCATTGATGTGTTTTGATGGGTGTGAGGAGAGCTTTCAAAAGCTCCAGACTGCCTTGACCACAACTCCAGTTCCAGTTTTGCCTTCAACATCGGGTCATATATGGTTTATTGTGATGCTTCTCGGATCAGTATTGGGTGTGTCTTGATACAAGAGGGTAGGGTAATTGCTTATGCTTCATGCTAGTTGAAGCCCCATGAGAAAAACTACCTTATTCATGATTTAGATTTTGTATCCACTATTCATGCATTGAATATTTGGATGCATTATCTCTATGGCGTTTCTTGTGAGGTATTTATAGATCATCAGAGTCTACAACACTTGTTTAAGCAAAATGATTTAAATTTGAGGCAGTGGAGATGGTTGGAGCTGTTAAAAGAGTATGATATCACCATTTTGTATTATCTCGGGAAGGCTAATGTGGTGGCCGATGCCTTGAGTAGAAGGGCAGTGAGTATGGGTAGCCTTGGATATATTCCAGTTGATGAGAGACCGCTAGTATCAGATGTTCAGGCATTGGCCAATCAATTCGTGAGGTTAGATGTTTTGGAGCCTAGTCGGGTTCTAGCTTGTGTGGTTTCTCGGTCTTCGTTGTATGAGCACCTCATAGAGTGTCAGTATGACGACCCCCATTTGGTCGTCCTTAAGGACACGGTGCAGCATTGTGTGGCTAAAGAGGTTTCTATTGGAGATGATGGGGTGTTGCGGTTTCATTGCCAAATTTATGTGCCCAATGTGGATGGGTTGCGTGAGTTGATTCTTGAGAAGACCCACAGGATGCGGTATTCCATTCATCCGGGTGTCGTGAAGATGTATCAAAACTTGAGGCGACACTATTGGTGGGGGAGAATGAAGAAATATATAGTAGAGTATGTGGCTCAGTGCTTGAATTGTCAATAGGTGAAGTACGAGCATTAGAGGCCGGACGGTTTGCTTCAGAGACTTGAGATTTCTTAGTGGAAACGGGAACGTGTTACCATGGACTTTGTTGTTGGCGCCCACGAACATTGAAGAATTTCGATACAGTTTGGTGATTGTGAACTGGTTGACTAGGTCCGCACATTTCATTTCGGTTGTGACTACCTGTTCTTCAGAGTGGCTGGCTGAGATCTATATCCGTGAGATTGTTCGTCTTCACGGTGTGCCGATGTCCATTATTTCTGATCGAGGCACACAATTCACATTGCAATGTTGGAGAGCAGTGCAGCGAGAGTTGGGCACATGGGTTGAGTTGAGTACAACGTTCCACCTCCAGACGGACGGACAGTTCGAGCGCACCATTCAAATTTTGGAGGATATGCTACGCGCTTGTGATATGGATTTCGGGGGTTCTTGGGATCAATTTCTACCGCTTGCATATTTTTCCTACGACAACAATTACCAATCAAGTATTAAGATGCCTCCTTATGAGGCCTTATATGGGAGATGATGCCGATCTCCAATGGTTTGGTTTGAGCTGGGATAGGCTAGGTTGTTGGGTACTAATTTGGTTTGGGATGCCTTGGAGAAAGTCAAGTTGATTCAGGATCAGCTTCATACAACACAGTCTAGAAAGAAGAGTTACGCTGATCAGAAGGTGCGTGATGTTGCATATATGGGGGGAGAAAAGGTATTGCTCAGAGTTTCGCCCATGAAGGGTGTGTTGAGGTTCGGGAAGAATTGCAAGTTGAGCCCTATGTATATTGGCCCTTTTGAGGTGCTTGAGAGGATTGGAGAGGTGGACTACAAGCTTGCACTGCCACCTAGTCTATCGGGTGTTCATCCAGTGTTTCATGTTCTTATGCTCCGGAAGTATTTTGGTGATCCGTCTCATGTTTTGGATTGTAGCACGGTTTAGTTAGATGGAAATTTGACTTATGATGTGGAGCCGATGGCTTGGATCGACAAGTTCAAAAGTTGAGATCAAAGAATATAGCTTCAGTGAAAGCTCAGTGGAGAGGCCAACCAATCGAGGAGGCTACTTAAGAGACTGAGCGGGAGATGCGAAGCTAGTATCCATACCTATTTCAGACCCAGGTATAATTCTAGACCAGTTCGAGGACTAACATTTGTTTAAGAGGGGGAGAATGTAAGGACCCGACCGATTGTTTTGAGCATTGTAGCCCCTTTCCCCCATTTATCGCTTCTTCTATGTTCATTTGAGGTTATGTGACTTCTGTGTTCATTTGAGCTTAAGTTGGCAGAGTTGACTGGAGTTTGACTTTTGTGTAGATGACTCCAGAATGGAGTTTTGATAGCTTCGTATGGTGATTTTGGACTTAGGGGTATATCCGTATATCGATTTGGAGGTCCGTAGGCCGTGTAGGCTTGAATTGGCGAAAGTTGGAAAGTTGAAGATTTGGAAGGTTAACAAGTTTGACCGAGAGTTAAATTTGTTGACACCGGGCTCAGATTTTGGTTCCGATAGTTGGAATAGGTCCATTGTGTCATTTATGACTTGTTTGCAAAATTTGAGGTCAATCCGAGTTGGTTTGATATGATTCGGCATTGATTTTAGAAGTTGGAAGTTCATTAGTTTCATTAGGCTTGAATTGGGGTGCTGTCACGCCCTATCTCCAGGAAGAGCGATCGGCGCTCAACCGAGTGAACCCGGCTGAGCAAGCCTGTTAGATACTCTCTACCCAATTAACCCATGATCAAGAAAAGACATGATTTCATTAATTATACAGTAGGAATCTCATTCATTTCATTAGTCATTGCACCTTTAAGTCTCAAATTACACATTTCTTAAAGTCTTAGAGGAACAAGTGATCAACACAACATATACTTGTTTAACATTCCCAACACCCATACACAACTCACATAGTGTCTACGGAGCCTCTAAAGATACAAAAGGGAGTATAGATGGTGCCGGCAACAACGCCTAGGCTATACCTCAAAAAGTGACCATAAAATAAACAAAAGGTACAACACATGACCCCGGAATGAAATGGGGCTCATCGAGTCCGCTGAGAAGAGGATGCAGCACCATCTGAGATCCGCACTGTCTGCTATGTAACCACCTGCATCCGTTTAAAGATGCAGAGCCCCCGGAAAAAGGGATGGTAGTACCGTCGAATAGCACTAGTATGTAGCTAAACAACAACTCAATAGAATGAATCATAATACAAGAGGGACAATCAAGAATTCAATAAGGCTTCAAATAATAGTAAAACAACAAGTTAAGGATCATATACGTTTTCGAGTCAATTTCCATATTATTAGGTTTGGTGGTCTTTAGTAGCGATGTTTCTCAATTCACAATACCTCCATATTCTTACACGGAGTCCGATCTCGGCCCGATCGGCTAGGCCATCTCATTTGAAACATTACTACAATTTCATTATAATTTCCAGCATAGTGCCACCATGTGTGCGGTATGGCGTCCGATCACGGCCCGATCGGCTAGGCCATCTCATTTGAGAAATTACCACAATTTCATTCACAATACCACCGTGTTCTTACATGGAGTCCGATCTCAGCCCGATCGGCTAGGCCATCTCATTTGAGACATTACCTTCTTCAGTCAAACATCTCACATCGAACTTCTTTCATATACATTCAATTCATTGGCAGTAGTGATTACGATTACAAAGTCATCCTTGGCACTTGGCCATATTTCATAGTTACAGTTCTATTTTCCACCATAAAGTATCATTATTATTATCGTCATCAATAGGGCTTCCCATTTAAGACATTAATTCACATATGAGCAATTTGGGAAATCTCAGGCACATAGGGGCCTTTCATACAATTTGGCAGAACAACCTTTATTTCAATCTTGACATGAAGTCTTAACATGCCTAACACATATTCCACATTTTGAACATATTCTCAAATGGCAAGATGACATGATGAAGCATTTAGCATACACATTGAACAAACATCCTTCAACACAACCACATTAGGAAAAGTCAATTCAATAATGATCAAGGACTTACTCCAATTACATGAACACCATGGGATTCGATTCTAAGAAGAAGGGGGGTTTAGCAAACATACCTCAATTGAGCCTCTTAAAACTCTAAGATGTTCCAGACTATTAGCAACATCAATCTATTTTAGCAAAATAACAAAATTAAACCAAAATTAGGAAGATGAACATGGTTTTGACTCATTTGAGCATACTACCAAACACTAGGTGTGCATCAATGTTTTAACGCTCTTTTGTGAAAGATTCAATCACTTCCCAACCCACTCTCTACCATTATTAGCTCACAATCTTCCCACATACTACGAGGATACATGCATGCAAGGTAAGCACTCCCATCTACCTTACTAAAGGCCCATTCTATTTACATTTTGAATAAGAGTTTGGGTGATAGAATCTTACCTCTTAGGAAGAAGACCTAGGTGCCTCTCTTTATAATCTTCAAGCTTTAAGTGAGAATTGAAGAACAATTTGATGAAGAGCACTTCTCCCTCTAGGGGCCTCTCTCTCACTCTAAAAATATCAGAAAATATGCTCAAAATAGTTCATGGGGTGTATTTTAATGAAATAGGGTCGGGTTTAAAAACCCAAAAAATAAAGCTCCAGAACGGGTTCTGCGGTCGCATATGCGACCACATAATGGTTATCGGTCCGCATAATGACCGCGAAAATGGGGGGCCGGAATTGGAAAAGAACTGATCTGGTCTGCGGTCACTATGTGGCCCGCAGACCTGTTCTGCGGTCGCATAGTGGCCGCAGAATTAACATCCAAATTGGCCCAATTAACTGCCTCACTCTACGGCTATTATGCGGTCTGCAGAGTGATTCTGCGATCATATAATGGACCACAAATAGGCATTTCACTGCCAAACATTTTCCTTTATTAACCTCTACGCCTATTTTGGCATCACGGAACTCGGGTTTTGTTTTGTAGGAAATATTTTACGGGGCCTTACAGGTGAGCTTCGTGATTTTGATGTTGTTTCATTTGAAGCTTTGTCTAAGTTAGTATCATGTTTTAGGATGTATTGGTATGTTTGGATAGAGTCCCGGGGGCCTCGGGTAAGATTCAGATTGATTTCGGATTAGTTTTGGACTTAGGGAGTTTGCTGAATTTGTTTGATGCTTGTTGTAATTGCACCTGCGAGAATAGGGCCGCAGGTGTGAATTTGCAGAAGCGACAGGCTTGTCACAGGTGCGGAGGCTGGCTAGTGGCCGCAGGTGCGAGGCTTTTTCTGCATCTGCGGGTCCGCATGTGCGTAAGAGGTTCCATAGATGTAGATTTGGACCGGATAGACTGTGGACCGCATATGAGGATGTATTCTGCGGTGCGGATGCGCAGAAGTGCATGATGGACTGCAGAAACGGCAGGTCGGGTTTCTAGTGGACTTCGTGGAAGCAAAGGATTTTCCGCAAAAGCGGGACCGCATGTGTGGATAATCTGTCCGCAGATGTGGGAAGCCTGGGCAGAAGGATATAAACAAAGTGTTTTGTATTTTTCTCTCATTTTGGACTTGTAGAGCTTGTCTAGGGACGATTTGTGAGAGGGATTTCAATATAATTGAAGAGGTAAGAGACTTGTAATCAGTTTTGTCCATAAATATTGAATACCCATTGATTTTTGTACCTAGATTATGTGTGTTTGAGGTGAAATTTGGGGAATTTTTGGACTATGTATTAGAGAGTAAGATTTGCGAATTTAAGGGTCAATTTGTGATTGGAATTGGATGATTTTGGTATGGCTGGACTTGTAATTGAATGGGTGTTCATATTTGTTAATTTTGTCGGGTTCCGAGGTACGGTCCTGGGATTGACATTTTGGGCTGTCTATTTGATTTTGGCTAAAACTCTTAGCTTTATCATATGGAATCGATTCCTATAGCTTGTATTGATTATATTAAGTTTCTTATGGCTAGATTCACGTCGTTCGGAGGTCGATTCGCGAGGCAAAGGCTTGTAGGAGTAGTGAGTTGCACGTTTTGAGGTAAGTAACACTTCTAAACTTGGAATTGAGGGTATGTATCCCTGAAAAAAGTGTTATTTGTGCTATGTTGGGGTGACATACATGCTAGGTGATGTGTGGGCGTGCACTGTGGTAACCATGATCCGGGTGGATTTTTGTAATGTGTTGCTATCAAGTCTTGTTTATTCCATGTAATTCCTACTTGTTAGAGTAATTGAACTGCGATTCATGTTAGAAACCATGTTTAGGCTATGTGCTTATTCTGTTGAAACCTAGTGAGATTATTTATGTTATTTTGAGTTATCTGCTTTAACTGCAATTATGTACTCAGTCATGATCCTTTATTTGCATATCACATCTCAGTCCCTCTTATCATATCCTATTATATCACATGTTATTATTGTTTGGACTGAGTAGTATGAGACTGTGAGCTCTTCAGACTTGAGAGATTGACGACTGAGATGGGCCTGAGAGCCGGGTTGTGAATGTTACTGTGTATCAGGATGCATGCTGTAATAAGACTTATTGGCTTATTTATTATTATGGATCAGGTTGCATGCTGCAGCAGGCCTTATAGGCTTTATATTAGTGCTTGTGCAGGATCTGACCCTCCGGAGTCTGACATATCACCAGTGAGCGCAGGCACAAATATATATACACGTGCTTTGGTGAGGGGCATTGATGCAAGGTACCCGTGCAGTGCTGAGTGATATTGTGTGTGTGATGAGAGGGTATTTGTGTAAGGCCCCATAAAAGTTTGTCTAAAATCCCGAGTTTGCGTGGTGCCGAAGTAGGCTTATGTGTTGAAGATTATAAAATTTTGGGTTGAACAGTGTGCTGGGGAGTAAAGGAAACATTTTGGCAGAAAAAGACATTTCTGCGGCCCACTATGCGGTCGCAGAATCACTATACGGGCCACAGAATGCCGCAGAGTGAAGCGAAAAACTGGGCAAGTTTGGATGATATTTTGTGGTAAACTATGCGATCGCAAAACCATTTCGCGGGCAGCAGATCGACAACGGAATCAACATGGGATTTTTCGAAGGGGAGTTCTACGGCGCATTATGCTATCGCATAATTGGTTTGCCTACCACCGTCTGGTTGAAGAGTGGATAAGTTACGCCGAGTTCCGGAGGGCCATTATGCGGACCGCATATCCATTCTGCGGTCACTTTGTGACCCCATATTGTGTTTTAGAGTTTCATTTTTCTGGTTTTATAAACCCGACCCCATTCTTATAAAATAATATTAAGGGTCATTTTAGAAGGTTCAAACTTACATTTTAGAGCGAGAAGAAGGTGGTCTATAGTGAGAAGAGGATTTCTGAGTCATTCGTTCATCAATCTTTGTTCAAACCTTGAAGATATCTCAATGGTAACTTACAAGGTCTTCCACCAAAAGGTAAGATTCTACATCCTAACCCATAATTTCGAAATTTAACTAAAAATGGGCAATTAGGAAAGCAATTCTTGGGTGTGGGAGTTATTTATTTTACAAGCATGTACCATCTAGGGTAGTGGGAGGATTATTGAGCTCTTTTGGGTGAACTTTGGGTAGTGGGGGGTGAAAGAATCCACCATAGGAGGATCTTGAAATCTTAATGCACACCTAATTTTTGATAAAATGCTCAAGTGAGCTGGAAATATGAACTCCTTCCTAATTTGTGTTCAATTTTGCTATATCTCTAAATAGATCGAAGTGGGCAGGATTTTCGGAGCATTGTAGTAAATTAGAAATCTCGAGGCAAGGTATGTTGGATAAACGCTTCTCTTTGAATTGAACCCCTCAATGTCCTTGTAAGTCTCGTGATGCTCTTTATAAATTGAAGTTTTGTCAAATAAGCCTTGCGTCAAAATAATTATGTGTTCAATATGTATTCCAAAGATTCTTGTTATGTTGAGTTAATGTTTGAGAATGTGGTTTAAGTATGGGCTATGTATTATTATGTTATGATTTAAAAGCGTGTTATTTAATGAAAGCTATCATGTCAATTGTGTAAGAAGTCACATGTGCCTAAGACCATAAATTGCTCAAGTATGTGTTTAAAGTATTGAATTGAAAGGCCTTGTGGTTGATTATCCATTATAATGGGTGAAAGTGAAATAGTGAGCATGAGTTATGAAGTACGACCAACGTGCCAAGAATGATACTGCGTATGACCAATGGTGCCAATCAAATGAATGACATGTAAAAGAATATGAATTGAGTGGTCAATACTTTTAATAATAAATGCATTGGGAGTATCGTTTAGCCATCGAGGAAGGGTAGGTCGGAACAACCTAACCCCGAAACTACACGGGCCGGTGTAGGAGTGATTGAGGAGTAAATTCCCATGTTAATGTGATGAGACTGTTTCCCTTATATGGGATGAGATTGGTTTGTTGAGATATTTTCTCTTAAATGGGATGAGATTGTTGCTAGCGAGAAGTGATGTGATGTCAACACATATGACATTATGGTGAGACGGCTTAGTTGATCGGGCTGAGATCGGACGCCATGCTGCGCACATGGTGGTATTGTGAGTATATGTCTCGGGGTGAGACGTCTTAGCCGGTCGGGCTGAGATCGGACTCCGTGCAAAGACACGGTGGTGTATCGATTCTAAAGATCTCCTAACTTAAATTACTGAAACTTACTTGAAATTTATCTTTCCCTTAACTTGATACCTTGACACTGATTGAGTCTCTTATTGATTTCATGTTTTATTCTCCGTTTATTGTTGCTCGTTCTATTGAGAGGGTGGTTAGTTTTACATACTAGTACTGTTTCATATGTACTAACATCCCTTTTGCCGGGGGCCCTACATCTTTAATAGATGCAGGTTGTTCCATAGCAGGTGATACTGATCAACAATAGAAGCACACCCTCCCCTCACATGATTTGGTGAGCCCCACTTCATTCCGGGGTCCTGTATCTTTTATCCTTTGTACATAGCGTTTTTAGGTATAGCCGAGGTCTTGTTGCCGGAACTTTCATAGCACTCTTTTGTTACTGTTAGAGGCTCCGTAGACATAGTGTGGGTTGCATATGTTTTTGGGAAGGTTAAGTAAAATGATGTAATCGTGTTATTTATTCCACTTTAACTATGATTGTACAATGTACTATTTTGGAGACTTGTTAATCTCGTAACTAATGGAAATCAACTAGTGTTTTCCATGACTTGCTATCTAATTAATGAAATGTATTCTTTCCCTTTTTTCATGCGTGAATTGGGTAGAAGGTGTTGTAAATGCTTGCTTGATCGGGGTATATCGGTTGAGCGCCGGTCGCGCTCCCCGAGGTTGGGCGTGACAAACTTGGTATTAGAGCCATGGTTTTTAAGTGTCCTAGGATATCTCGGAGCCATGTCTAGTAGAGTCCTTCTTATCGGTGTGTTGTCGACCACACCCATAATTAGGAGACTACTTGGGCATTTAGGAATAATACCCTTCTTTGATATTCTCTTGCGATAAAGCTGATTGTAAGATTGTTCCTCCTTTAAATCGTGCTTTGCTTTGACTTTAGTACATGGCGCCTAGGAAGAAGGGAAGAACTGGCCAAGGAGCCAATGTCACCCCAGGATTGGCAATTGATTCGAAACTTGATGATGCGGGTGGGCACCATAGGGGCGAGAATATTCCCCCGACTACTACACTGCTTGATGTTACTACACCTGATCAGACTGCACCTATCCCTACACCTACTGAGGGTGCAACGATCCCTCCAACTGATATTCCAGTTCCACCTCCAGCCCCAGCTTCCGGTTCTGATATATCTGATTGGGATCTTAGGGGAGCCACACAGATGTTGGCTCAGATAGTGACTTCCCAGGCCCAGAGATCAAATGTTGCACCCAGTTCTTCTAGTCAGCCAGGAGATTCCACTAGTTCCAGGGGGAACAAATTTCTCCAGTTGGACCCTCTAGTGTTCACAGGTACTGATCCCGAGGAAGATCCCCGAGACTTCATTGATGAGATGCACAAGACTCTCCGAGTTAGGCGTGCTACTGAGACAGAGGGAGCAGAGTTGGCCTCCTACCGCCAAAAAGGGGTGGCCTATTTTAGGTTTGAACTGTGGGAGGACTCCCGTGAGGAGGGAAGCCCTCCGGCGAGATGGAGTGAGTTTGTCGATGCTTTTATTGATCATTTCTTACTTGCCGAGACTAAGGAAGCCCATGTTGCCGAGTTTGAGAACCTGAAACAGGGGAGCATAAGTGTGTGGGAGTATCATATGAGATACGCGCCTGTCCAAATATGCCATATACATGTTGACCACTATGGAGGCTAGAGTGCACTGGTTAGTGCAGGGCCTTAGCCCCCTGGTAATAAATGAGGCCGCTTTAGCTGCCTTGAATTCTGATATGAACTATGGTAAGATGGTGGCATTTGCTCAAGCCATAGAGACCAGCAAACTGAAGAATAGAATGGAGCGAGAGAGTAGCAACAGGGCCCGGTCAGTGGGCAACTTCAGTGGTACTTCTGGTGGTGGTGGTGGTAGGACAACTTTCAGGGGAGG
>AWOL01S0002555.1:77119-106096 GCA_000715115.1 Nicotiana otophora | reverse complement strand
CATTGGGGTCATCCCAGTCTTTTGCTCAGTCTTCAATCAGTGCACCGCCATCGGCGCCCAGTCAACAGCAAGGGAACCGTTTTAGGCCCAGCCAAGGCAACATGGGATCCCACCTTCAGGGTAAGTCTGGTGGGAGATTTCAGTAGCAGCGGAGGCCCCCATGCCCTAGGTGCGGGAAGATGCACTTTGGGTCCTTCTACATGGACTAACCCATATGCTACAGGTATGGTATGAGGGGCCACATTCATAGGGATTTCCGTTCATCTCACCAGAGCATGGGCACAGGTACAACACAACCAACAAGTTCTGTAGCTACTACATCTGTAGCACCTCCTCCAACTCGAGGCACCCCAACACCCACCGGGTGTGGTGCAGCTAGGGGTGGCACATAGAGTTCGGGAGGACCCAACCACTTCTATGCTATGAGGGGTCGCTATAGTTTAGAGGCTTCTCCAGATGTTGTCACAAGTATATTGACTATCCAATCGCATGATGTGTATGCTCTTATTGATCCCGGTTCCACTTTATCCTATGTTACTTTCTATGTTTCTAAGGGACTTGGTATAGAATCGGAATAGCTCCATAAGTCGTTCTCTGTATCTACTCCGATTGGTGAGTCTATCGTGGCCGCACGAGTTTATAGGGATTGTGTTGTCACGGTGTGTGGTCGGGACACCATGGCCGATCTTATTGAATTGGGGATGGTTGGTTTTGATGTAATAATGGGAATGGATTGGCTTTATTCATGTTTTTCCAAGATTGACTGTCGAACTAGAACCGTTAGGTTTGAATTTCCAAATGAGTCAGTGATTGAATGGAAGGGGGATGATGTGGTACCGAACGGTAGGTTTATTTCTTGCCTTACGGACATGAAGATGATTAACAAAGGGTGTATCTATCATTTGGTCCGGGTTACGGACACTGATGTTGAGGCACCTATACTTGAGTTTGTGCCTGTTGTGAATGAATTTCTAGAGGTCTTTTCGGATGAGCTCCCTGGGATCCCACTACACAGGGAGATTGATTTCGGGATTGATGTGATGCCGGACACGCAATCTATATCTATTTCACCTTATGGGATGGCACTAGTAGAATTGAAGGAGCTAAAAGAACAATTAAAGGATTTGTTAGAGAAGGGTTTCATCCGGTCAAATGTGTTGTCTTGGGGCGCACCAGTCCTCTTTGTAAGAAAGAAAGAAGGGTCATTAAGGATGTGTATTGACTATCGGCAGCTCAACAAGATTACAATAAAAAATAAGTACCCACTACCAAGGATAGATGACTTGTTTGATAAATTGCATGGTGCTAAGTACTTCTCCAAGATTGATTTAAGATCCGGGTATCACCAATTGAAAATCAGGGAGCATGATATTCCGAGAACAACTTTCAAGACCCGGTATGGGCACTTTGAATTTCTGGTAATGTCTTTTGGGCTAACAAATGCCCCGGCAGTTTTCATGGATCTTATGAATCGGGTCCTTAAGCCTTTTCTTGACTCATTCATGATAGTGTTTATTGACGATATCCTTGTATATTCGCAAAGTCAAGAGGACCATGCTGATCATCTCAAGGCAGCTTTATAGACCCTGTATCAGCACCAGTTATATGTGAAGTTTTCAAAATGTGAATTTTGACTTGAATTTATCACGTTCTTAGGTCGTGTTGTCTCTAGAGAAAGAATTGAGGTCGATCCTCAGAAGATTACAACTGTGAAGAATTGTCCTAAACCTACTACCCCAACAGAGATTCGCAATTTCTTGGGTTTAGCTGGGTATTATAGGAAGTTTGTGGAGGGCTTCTCTACTCTTGCCTCTCCGTTAAATAGATTGACGCAGAAGGCAGTTAAGTTCTAATAGTCCGATGCTTGTGAAAGAAGCTTCCAGGAATTAAAATCAAGATTGACTACGGCACCGGTGTTGACCTACCAGAGGGTACGGATGGGTTGGTGGTATATTGTCATGCTTCGAGAATCGGACTTGGGTGTGTATTGATGCAATATGGCAAGGTGATAGCCTATGCTTCTAGACAACTCAAGAATCACGAAACGAATTATCCAACACATGACTTAGAGCTTGCGATGGTGGTATTTGCATTGAAGATTTAGCGTCATTATTTGTATGGGGTCCATGTAGATATATTCACGGACCATAAGAGCCTATAATACATTTTCAAACAAAAGGAATTGAATCTGAGGCGGAGGAGATGGCTTAAGTTACTCAAGGATTACGACATCGATATTCTATATCATCCGGGGAAGGCTAATGTTGGGGCGGATTCTTAGCCATAAATCTATGGGTACTTTGGCTCACTTGGAGGCATATCAAAGGCCGTTAGCCAAGGAAGTTCATCGGTTGGCTAGTTTGAGAGTTCGTCTTGTGAAATCTAGGGAAGGAGGGGCGGTTGTGCAAAATAGGGCTGAATCGTCACTTATGCTGGAAGTCAAGGAGATGCAATTCAACGACCCATTGTTGGTACAACTGAAGGAGGGGATTCATAAACATAAAACCATGGCCTTTTCTCTTGGCATAGATGATGGTACCTTAAGGTACCAAGGGCGTATATGTGTTCCAAATGTGGATGGTCTCCGGGAAAGAATCATGACTAAGGCTCACACTTTTAGGTATTCCATGCAGCCAGGCTCTACAAAGATGTGTCATGATCTTAGGGAAGTCAATTGGTGTAATGATATGAAGAGGAATGTAGCGGACTTTGTGGCAAGATGTCCAAATTGTCAGCAAGTGAAGGCCGAGCACCAGAGGCCCGGTAGTTTGGCACAAAACATAAGAATTCCAATGTTGAAGTTGGAAATGATGAACATGGACTTTGTGGTAGGACTACCTCGCATGCCTCGTAAGTGTGACTCGATTTGGGTGATTGTGGACCGACCCACGAAATCAGCTCACTTTTTACCTGTTAAGGCTACCGACATAGCGGAACAGTATGCTCAGTTATATATCAAGCAAATCATCAGGTTTCATGGAATTCCAGTTTCTATTATCTCAAATCAAAGGGCATAGTTCACGATTAATTTTTGGAAGAAGTTTCAGCAATGTTTGGGCACCCAGATGAATCTTAGTACCACCTTTCACTCGCAGACTGACGGGCAGGTAGAGCGAACTATTCAAACGCTTGAGGATATATTGCGCGCTTATGTTGTTTACTTCAAAGGTAGCTAGGATGATCATTTTCCACTCATAGAGTTTGCATACAACAACAATTACCATGCCAACATTCAGATGGCGCCGTTGGAGGCTTTATATGGTAGGAGATGTAGATCTCCCATTGGGTGGTTCGAGATTGGGGAAGTGGAATTGATAGGGCCAGACCTCGTGCATCAGGATATGGAGAAGACTAAGGTCATTATAAAGTGGTTGAAAACTGCTCAGAGGCATCAAAAGTCTTATTTGGATATACATCATAGAGATTTGGAGTTCAAAGAAGATGATTCTTGAAGGTTTACCCTATGAAGGGTGTAATGCGGTGTGGTAAGAAAGGGAAATTGAGTCCGAGGTATGTCAGACCATACAGAATCACTCAGATGATTGGTCAGGTGACTTACATGCTAGAACTACATCCAAAGATGTCTTTAGTGCACCCGATGTTTCATGTATCCATGTTGAAGAAGGTGGTTGGAGATCCGTCGCTTATTGTTCCGGTTGAGACAATTGAGGTTAATGAATAATTGGCTTATGAAGAAATTCCAGTTGGCATTCTTGATAGGAAAGTTCGAAAGTTGAGGAACAAAGAAATTGCCTCCGTAAAAGTGTTATGGCGAAACCAACAAGTCGAATAGTCCACCTGGGAGGCCGAGGAAGAAATGAAGAAGAATTACCCTAATTTATTTGAATAGCTATGTAATTGTATCCATGATGTTAAGAGCTAATTTTCTGCAAATCATGATTTCCCTTGTACAACTTATATTTAGAATACTCCTTCTTGGCAATGCAATGTTTATGGCATTGTTGCCGGTGTTGTTTACGTATTATTTTTCATCGTTGTGTTGTAGTTGTGATGTTAGTATTGATTTCTGGGATTCTCTGACAGGTGGATAGGCCTAGTTACAGGGGAAACTCTGGCGAAAATTTTGGAAATTTGGGGAGTTAGTCGAAATTTGGGAACTGTTGGGGTGTGGCATAGCAGTTGAGTCACATTAGTTTCTAATGGCAGATTGTAGTCCTCATTTGAGGACGAATGATCTTAAGCGGGGGAGGATGTAAGGACCCGTACAATTTTGCCTAAAAACCCGAGTTTGCGTGGTGCCGAAGTAGGCTTATGTGTTGAAGATTGAAGAGATTCTTCGCAGGTCGCAAGCTCGCTGCGGTACAGACCTTTTGGGTTGAACAGTGCGCTGAGGAGTAAACGAAAATTTTTGGCAGAAAAAGACATTTCTGAGGCCCACTATGCGGCCGCAGAATCATTATGCGGACCGTAGAATGGCCGCAGAGTAAAGCAGAAAAATGGGCAAGTTTGGATGATATTTTGCGGTCAACTATCTGACCCCAAAACAGTTTTGCGGGCCGCATATCGACCGCGGAATCAGCATGGGATTTTGCAAGAGGGGAGTTCTGCAGCACATTATGCGACCGCAGAATTGGTCTACGGATCGCAGACTGGTCTCATAGTGGGTCAATTACGCCCAGTTCCGGAGGGCCATTATGCGGCCCATTTTGCGGACCGCATATCCATTCTGCGGTCACTCTGCGACAGCAAATTGTGTTTTGGAGCTTCATTTTTTTGGTTTAATAAACCCGACCCCATTCTTATAAAACAATATTAAGGGTCATTTTAGAAGGTTCAAATTTACATTTTTGAGAGAGAGGAAGGTGGTCTAGAGTGAGGAGATTAGTTCTAAGTCATTTGTTCATCAATCTTTGCTTCAACCTTGAAGATTTCTCTAGGGTAACTCACATGGTCTTCCACCAAAAGGTAAAATTCTATACCCTAACCCTTAATTTCGGAATTTAACTAAAAATGGGCAATTAGTAAAGCAGTTCTTGGGTGTGGGAGTTATTTATTTTACATGCATGTACCATCTAGGGTAATGGGAGGATTATTGATCTCTTTTGGGTGAACTTTGGGTAGTGGGGTGAAAGAATCCACCATAGGCGGACCTTGAAACCTTAATGCACACCTAGTGTTTGATAAAATGCTCAAGTAAGCTAGAACTATGAACTCCTTCCTAATTTGTGTTCAATTTTTCTATATCTCTAAATATATCGAAGTGGCTAGGATTTCTGGAGCATTGTATTAAATTAAAAAGCTCGAGGCAAGGTATGTTGGCTAAACTCTTCTCTTAGAATTGAACCCCGCAATGTCCTTGTAAGTCTCGTGATGCTCTTTATAAATTGAATTTTTGTCAAATAAGCCTTGTGTCAAAATAATTATGTGTTCCATATGTATTCTCTTGTTATGTTGAGTTAATGTTTGAGGATGTGGTTTAAGTATAGGCTGTGTGTTATTATGTTATGATGTAAAAGCGTGTTGTTTAATGAAAGCTATCATGTCAATTGTGTAAGAAGTCACATGTGCCTAAGACCCAAAATTTCTCAAGTAGGTGTTTAAAGTCTTGAATTGAAAGGCCTTGTGGTTGATTATCCATGATAATGGGTGAAAGTGAAATAGTGAGCATGAGTTATGAAGTACGACCAACGTGCCAAGAATGATATTGCGTATGGCCAATGGTGCCAATTAAATGAATGACATGTAAAAGAATATGAATTGAGTGATCAATACTTTTAATAATAAATCCCTCGGGAGTATCGTTTAGCCACCGAGGAAGGGTAGGTCGGAACAACCTAGGTCCGAAACTATACGTGCTGGTGTAGGAGTGATTAAGGGGTAAATCCCCGTGTTAATGTGATGGGACTGTTTCCATTATATGGGATGAGATTTGTGTGTTGAGATGTTTTACCTAAATGGGATGAGATTGTTGCTAGCGAGATGTTATGTAATATCGACCCACACGGCATTGTGGTGAGATGGCTTAGCCGATTGGACTGAGATCGGATGCCATGCCGCGAACATGGTCGTATTATGAGTATATGTCTCGGGGTGAGACGGCTTAGCCGGTCGGGCTGAGATCAGACTCCGTGCAAAGACACGGTGGTGTATCAGTGCTAAAAAACTCCCAACTTAAATTACTGAAACTTACTTGAAATTTACCTTTCCCCTAACTTGATACATTGATACTGATTGTGTCTCTTATTGATTTCATGTTTTATTCTCCGTTTACTGTTGCTCGTTCTATTGAGAGGGTGTTTACTTTTACATACTAGTACTATTCAATATGTACTAATGTCCCTTTTACTGGGGACGCTGCATCTTTAATGGATGCAAGTGGTTTCATAGCAGGTGATACTAATCAGTGATAGCAGCACACCCTCTCCTCAGCTGATTTGGTGAGCCCCACTTCATTTTGTGGTCCTGTATCTTTTATCCTTAGTACATCGAGTTTTGAGGTATAGCCGGGGCCTTGTTGCCAGCACTTTCATAGCACTCCTTTGTTACCGTTAGAGGCTTTGTAAACATAGTATGGGTTGCATCTGTTTTGGGAAGGTTAAACTAAAATGCTGTAATCATGTTATCTATTCCACTTTAACCATGATTTTACAATATACTATCTTGGAGACTTGTTAATCGCGTAACTAATGGAAATGAACTAGTGTTTTCCATGACCTCTTGCTAGCTAATTAATGAAATGTATTCTTTCCTTTTATTCATGTGTGTTGGGTAGAAGGTGTTATAAATGCTTGCTTGACCGGGGTATCTTGATTGAGCGCCGGTCGCGCTCCCCTGGGTCGGGGGCGTGACAATTTGAGATAGACAGATTGAGTACTCTGAGAGTATGAGTATCTGGAAATGTCATTGTGCTACCTTACATTTGACATGCATATTTGACATATAGGCATAGAGATGTACCATTTCTCATGCTAGCTATACTTGACATGTTATTATCAGTGATGGTCTCTAATTGTGAACTTGAAAGCATGTCTAAATTTTGTACCATGAACGAGTTGAATATGGAAGTTTCTCTAAGTCATTTACTGTCATTGTCAATATCTTACCCATGTTGTCATAATATTAGTTCTGACTGTATCCTTCTAAGATCGTCACTACTTTCTGCCCAAGGTTAGTCCTGTTACTTATTGAGTACATTGGATCGGTTGTACTCATACTACACTCTGCACTTCATATGTAGATCCAGGTATATCTGGACACGGTAATTGCTAGATCGTTGCCAGTACTTACTTGGAGACTTTAAGGTAGTTGCTATGGTGTCTGCAGACCTTGACTTTCTTTCCTTTATTTTTCTTCAGTATTGTTCTATTATTCAGATAGTTATACTAGAGTTTTGGTTTATATTGATACTTAGTAATGCTTATGTACTCGTTGACACTGGACTTTGGGATGGTCGTAGTAGCATTTTAGTTATCTTTATTAGATGTTTGTGAGATTTGTCGCAATTGAGTTTATTGAGAAGTGTGTTATTCAAAAATTTTAGTTGTTATGTAATTGTCAGCTTTCCTAGCAAATGTGTTTGGTGCCATCACAACAGGTTTGGATTTTGGGTCGTGACATATTGTGGTCGGAAGGTATTACTATGAGTACGCGTGTTATGTGGTATATCATGTAATTATATATTAGGTCATAGTTACGGCTTGATACAAGTTGTTCAGACTTATATAATGTATGGATGCGAGATTCTGGTCTTATGAAGAATTTCAGATGTTGGAGATTGGGTTCTAAGGGTTGTGAACTAAGGTAAAGGTAAGGATATTTAGTTAGCTTTTATTGTCAGACTTATATAGATTGGGGTGACGTGAGACCACCCATGGGTATGGGTATGGTGAGTTTACACAGTGATTTGATGGCTTTGGAATGACTCTTAGCACGTTCGAGAACGAACGTATGTTTAAGTAGGGGAGAATATAATGACCTGACCGGTCATTTTGAGTAGTTACATTTTGTTTGGTGGTTTAAAGTCTTGAGTAGCTTCATATGATGTATTATGACTTGCGTGTATGATCGGTTTTGAATTAGTGGTTCAGATTGATTTGGAAGAATGATTCTTATTTTAGAAGATTTAAGTTAAAAGAGTTGACCAAGTTTGACTTTTATGTATTTAACCTCAAATTGGAGTTTTGATGGTTTCGTTAGGTCCGGATGGTAATTTTGGACTTGTGTGTATGCTTAGATTTTCTTTTGGATATTTTTAGAAGTTTTTGGCTCTAATTGGCGATTGAAGGTTTAGAAATTTTTTAAGTTTGACTTAAAGTTGACTTTATGACTATTGGGCTAGAATTTTGGTTTCGGGACTTGAAATAGGTCTGTTTTATAATTTAGAACTTGTGAGCAACATTTGGTCTCATTCTGGGTTGGTTTGACGGGAATCAGACGCTTGGTTGTGATTTTGGAAGTTCTTGAGTTTCATTATGATTTTGATGCATTTTAGTTTTCGATTTATCGTTTTATATGTTATTTTGATGATCTGAGTGCGCGAGCGGGTTTGTATCAGGTTTATGTACTTGTTGATATGATTGGATGGGTTCCCGATGTGTTCAGATGTATTTTGGGTCACTGGTTGACAGACTAGTTATGTTAATGAATTGGAGTTTGACCATGGTCAACAATGGGTCAAGACGACCTCTTTTCAGTGTTTTGAATATGCGAGTAGGTACATTGCGTGTTTTATGATTGAAATGCATATATAGTTTGTGTCCGGGAGGTTCCGGATGAGTTTTGAGGTGATTTTAGTTCATTTCGGTGAAGTTTCAGATTGTTGGTGCTGGTACTTAGCAATTACGTACTTTTTGTTGCAATTGCGAACTCCGCATTTGCGAACATCTAATCATAATTGCGAAACTTTGTCGCAATTGCGAACTCTGCAATTGCAAACCTGCGAACATCTGCAATTGCAAACTTGTCGCAAGTGCGACATCTGCAGCTGGGTTAAGAGTCGGAATTTTGGGATTTTAGCTCATTCTTTCATATTTTGGAGAAAATTTTCACACATAGCCATTTGGTAAGTGATTGTGACTCAATTTTTGATATTATAACTTGACTGTATATGGATTTTAACGTTAAAAAATATGGGATTTGAAGAGATATTTTGGGTATTTTTTAACTATATTTTGAAAAATAAATATTTGAGATTTGAGAGTCGATTTGGACTCGTATTTGAAAACCAAACACATATTTGGATTCATGAGGCTATTTATTGTCAAGATATACCCCTTGACTTGGGTTTTGACCGAGTGGGCTTGGAGTTGACTTTTGTTGACTTTTGGGGAATTGTGTAAAGATGTTAACTTTATTAATTAAAATTGGTTTCTTTTGCATTGTTTGATGTTATTAAGTCATTTTTGGTTAGAATTTAGCAGAGCAGAGGTAAATTAAAAGGAAAAGCTATTTTTGATTATTGATTTGGCCTAATTGAGGTAAGTATGTTGCCTATCTTTGTGTGGGAAATCATCTCTTAAGTTTGGTCTAATTGCATTATTTATTTTATGTGAAAAGATATGTACATGAGGTGACGAGTGTGTACACGGGCTTATGTGTGGTAATTGACCGGATTAGACTCTTAGGCTTATAATATGCCTTGAGTTGAAGTTGTTGTTATATGAAGCACATTTCATTGTTGATTTACTTTCTGTACTTTTGTGTTGTTGTTGTAATTCATGTATACGTTGTTGTTTAGTCGTGAGCTATGTATTGTTGTGGCATTGGTATTGTTGTTTAAGAAATGTTGTGGCATATGGGCACGTGGTGTGCGGTTGTTTATTGTATTGTGATTTAGATGCTCATGCAGTGACATAAGGGTGGTGTGAATTGTTGCACCCTATTTTACACAAGTCAATACAACATACAACTTATAGCACTCTACAAGATTATTTAGAGTTTAGAGTCGCCACCTAGTACTTAAGGTACACTAGGACACCTATACTACACTATATAATGTACACTAAATTATGGTCTGCGAAACCATTGAGATTCCAGGTAAGGTTCAAATTATCTCGAGGGAAAGGTGTTAGGAATCCCTCAAGATCTACAAAATGTAGTTCCGGTGGACTCGATCAAATAAATAAGGGGCTGAGAAATAATGATTAATTTGATATATACAAGGAATAGTAAAGGTTGTTTGAAGGAAGAATAATTGAACATGGGTGTCAAAATAATAGATTATATACAAAGGGTGTGAAGTAAGTTTATGCCAATTATATCTTGATGACTTGGCAAAAGGTAAAGAAAATATGTAGTAACAAGTAGGGTGTATGTAAATTAACTAGATGAATCGTAGTTAAATAATGCACTTGAAAGAATTTGGTTTATGTGCAGAGGTAAACATTTTTGACTGATAGGAAACTTATTATAAAGTGATTGGCTCAAAGTGGGAAAAACTTACCTTTGAATAGTTTTTATGTAATGAATAGGGTAAGAAAAGAGTTGGTTTAACATTACTAGAAAATTAAGAAAATAAATTAAATAAAGGACAATTAATTATGACAAGTGAATAATAAAATATTTATATTTATGTGCATATGTAGTAAAAGGTAAATGAAAAAAGTGTATGTAATAATTTACATTTTGAAAATCCGTGCACAAAACCTAAAGAGAAAATTTTGGTATTTTAAAAAATAACTTAAATAAGTGAAAAATGGATAATGTATGTATTTGACTAAAGTACAAAATGAAATAAAGAACAATAAACAATAAACAAGACAAGAT
Organism: Nicotiana otophora; assembly: GCA_000715115.1. Lineage (NCBI taxonomy): Eukaryota > Viridiplantae > Streptophyta > Magnoliopsida > Solanales > Solanaceae > Nicotiana > Nicotiana otophora. Next base: position 95,371 of record AWOL01S0002555.1, on the reverse strand, counting down.
TAAATGATATGCAAACACTATGTCTTGTGCTTTTAACTTAAATACTAAAATATGAAAGGATTTTATTTTAAAATGAATGAACAAAATATAAAAAGTTGTTAAAGAAATAAAGATATGAGAGAATATGTTGTATAACAAACTCAGCCCAAAGAACTAATCTAATATTAAGAAATTGGTTTGTTGCATGACTTTATCGCTAGCTAACGAAGAGTTGATACATAAAACTAATTATCTCAAATATAGTAACAATCAAGTAAGAAAAACCTATTATTTTCATGAAATTATATAAAACCTAACTAGATTATTTTATAAGCACATATTTACATTTGAAACAAGTTAATCAATAACAAAACATGTTAATCATATTATGTAATCACTAGAGCGCATTCAAATGCCTAAACATTAAAGCAAGTTATTCGAATTATATTTTAGGACGTGTTAAGCAATATAGTTGATTTAATATATAGAAATATTATCCTATGTGTGATAAACCGATGGATAAACAATAAATAAATAAGAATTCTATAACCCAAACTAATATTTTCGCTACACTTGAGAGTTTTTGTACATCCGATATGGGAAGTTACGAAGCGGGCATTTGACAAGAATAACGAGTCAACCCGAACATCAGCTTTCGAAAGCAGCTTCATATGATTGTACCTCCCAAAAGAGAAGTAAAGATGCTAGTGAACTAATATATAGTAAAAACAAATTAAGTATTACATATTTTGAAATGATTTTATTTGAAAATGGTTTTAGAAAATTGTTGTTTCGAAATGATTTGATAAAATCTTTTGGAAAATTATTTATCTTTTTGAAAATAGTTTGAAAATGTTTTGGGAAGCTCGGATAGTGTATGCCGTAGAAAATAGACATTAGAATGTGAACGCTGACTTGGTTGCAACTCCGGCGGCCAACCGCGTTGCCTTCCAAAGCGTAGATTATCGCATTCTCGTCTTTTATTTTTCTTTGGCGTTCATCATCGCCTCATAAAATATATTTTTATTCCGGATTCGAAGGACAACGTAGTATCTTGTCCTCTATCAGTCAAAGTATTATCACAAGGCCTCAAACTTTTATATTGTTTTCATAGGCCTCACAACATAATATTTCTCCACTAGCATGCAATTATCAATCACAAAAGAAACCGGTAAAGACAACACCAACATAGTCAAACTAATAATAGAACCAAAAAAGTAGCAGCAACATTGCTGTCACGACCCCAATTTCCCTCCGTAGGATGTCATGATGGCACCTAGTCTTTACGACTAGGTAAGCCTAACATTCAATATAATTTGACAGGAATAATCAGCAAGATACTAAAACACAAGTCTGAATAACTGACATAAACTCCTGAAATAGAATTAACAACAATACACTCCCCAAAATCGGTGGAACTGACTCATAAGTTCTACAGAGTAAAACTAGAGTAACTACTATATCACTGTCTGAAAGAGAATACAACAGTAAATAAGAATAAGAAAAGGTGACTCCGAGGCCTACATACATGAAAGAGGTATACCTTAAAGTCTCCAAGCAGCAACACAAATCAACTTTAGCGTCCTCCACGGGCAGACATACCTGGATCTGCACAAAATTATGCAGAAGCATAGTATGAGTACACCATAATGGTACCCAGTAAGTATCAAGCCTAACCTCGGTAGAGTGCTAACGAGGCCAGGTCAAGACACCTACTCGGATATAAATAAACAGAATAAAACCATAAGAACGGATAATAATAACAAATGGAGAAAATAACTGATACGAAACAAGATAATAGCATGAACTAATACCTCAAATTAAACATGAAAATAACATAAAAGAAGCAGCTAAAGAGAACCAGAATGATCATATACGGACAACAACTGCTAAACAGGGAAGAATAAAATAACAAGAAATGTTCCCACCAAAACTACTTGCAAAACGAGATAAATAACAAGAATCGCAACGAGGTACCGCCTCTTGTACAATAGGAATCACCACTGAGGTATTGCCTCGCGTATATATAACAAGAATCACATCCAAGGTACCGCATCGTATTCACAATTCGCAATCTCAATCACAAACTTTCTTTATACCGCCGCGTGAGCCTTACATCTGAAATAGGTTTTGAAAACAATTTTCTCGAAATAGCTACATGCACTTTAGCCCACCTTATGACGTCGCTTGGCTTCACGTAGTTCCCGTACAAGAAACACGCACATAAGTTGTCATGACCCCAATTTTCCTCAGTAGGATATCGTGATGGCACCTAGTCTCTAAGACTAGGTAAGCCTAACATACATTCAGAATATTACTGAGATAATGACAAAGCCATCAGATAACTCAACAATTATCACAAAAGAACTCTATAACAAAATAGAAACAAACTCCCAAAATTCGGTGATATCAAGTCACAAGCTCTACAAGAGTATACTAAACATCCCTATACAACAGTATCTATAAAAGTATAGTGAAATAGGATAAGATAGATGGTGACTCCGAGGCCTGCGGACGTCGATAGGTATACCTTGATGTCTCCAAGTCCGAACTTGACTCATTGGTGCCTGGGCTGGTAAGATGTACCTGCATCTGCACAAAACGATGTGTAGAAGTATAGCATGAGTAAACCACAACGGTACCCAGTAAGTGTCAAGCCTAACCTTGGTAGAGTAGTAACGAGGTCAGGTCAAGCCCCTATTAGAGTAAATAAGAAAAACTGAACATGTATATGACATTGTAATAATGATAAACAATGTAAATGAAACAATGAAGAAATATACCAAGAATAGCTATACTAAACTAAGGCAAATAAGGCATCACAGAAAAAAACAAGGAATAATATGCCAAGGAAACAAAGCAACCAAAACACAAGTGATGTAATAGAAAAGTATCAACAAGAATTACTACCGAGGTACCGCCTCGTAGTCTCATATCACAAACAATTCAAAATCTTTCGTTATATCACCGCGGGAGCCTTGCATTTAGTTTTGAAAATTATTTTTTCCGAAATAGCTTCCCGCATTTTAGGCCACCTTATCACACCGCGTGTCTTCAAGTAGTTCCCCTACTAGCAACACAAGTATCAAGCCCACTTTATCTCACCTCATGCATTTCAACCCCAATCCTTATATCACCGTGTAACAACTCGGCCGGTTATTTTGAGTATTATAACCCCATTCCCCCATTTACTGCTTAATTTATGCTTTACAGTTGTTATGTCACTTGTCGGGGTGATTGTTTCGGGTCCGGTGAGGTTTTGGAATGAATTGGAACACTTAGTTCCAAGGTTTAAAGCTTAAGTTAAAATAGTGACCCGATGTCGAGTTATGTCTAAACAACCCCGGAATAGAGTTTGGATGATTCCAATAGCTCTGTATGGTAATTTTGGGCTTAGGAGCATGTACGAAAAATTATTTGGAAGCCTGTAGCTAAATTAAGCTTGAAATGGCTAAAATAAAAATTTAAGTTTATAAGTTTGACCGGGCAGTTGACTTTTTGATATCGGGACCGGAATCCGATTATGAAAATTGGAATACCTCAGCTATGTCATTTATGACATATGTGCAAAATTTGTGGTTAATCAGACTTGATTTGATAGGTTTCGGCGTCGAATGTATAAGTTGGAAATGTTTAGTTTCATTAAGTTTGAATTGGGGTATGATTTGTGGTTTTAGCATTTTGTGATGTGATTTGAGGTTTTGACTAAGTTCGTATGATGTTTTAAGATTTGTTGATGTATTTGGGTGAGGTCCCGGGGGCCTCGGGTGAGTTCTGGGATGGTTTCCGATCATTTTTCCTTGTTTTGCAACTGCTGGAACTGGTGTCTGGTATTGTTCTTCGCGAACTCAGAGGGTCTAACATATTCGTGAAGAAGGATTTTTAGGCTGCCGGGATTTGCCCATCGCGAACGTGATGAAGGAGACGTGAACGCGAAGAAGAGGCTGGGGAAGCCTACGCGAACGCGAGTGGGTGGACGCGAACGCGAAGAGGAAGGGGAGCTGGGGGCTTGTCTAGCGTTAAGCCATTGCGAACACGGCTCGTGGCTCGCGCATGCAAAGGACAGAGGTTGGAAGGCTTCACGAACGCGACGAGGAGGTCGCGAATGCAAAATAGAAAATTTTGGCAGTACATTTTTGTGCTTCACGAACGCGAATCAAGGGCCGCGAACGCGAAGAAGGAATCGCTAACGAATTGGAGCTCGGGAAGAGGCAATATTTGGGAGATTTTCAAGGAAAACAATGGGGTAAGTATTCTTAACTCAATATTGGTCAAATTACCTGAATCCATTGTTATTGTTATTATTTAATTGGTGATTTAAGTTGGAAAATTATGAAAACCCTATTGGTTTAATTTGAAGATTTGAGGGTCGAGTTGATGTCGGAATTTGGTAAAATTTGTATGATTGGACTCGTGGTTGAATGGGCGTTCATATTTTTTTAACTTTTGTCAGGTTCCGAGACATGGGCCCCACGGGCGATATTTGAGTGCAATTTCGGATTTTCTTGGAAATTTTTATTTTCATATGGAATTAATTCCTATAATTCGTATTGACTGAATCGAATTATTTTTGACTAGATTCGAAGTGTTTGGAGATCGATTTGTGAGCCAAAGGCATAGCAGAATAAATAATTACATGATTTGAGGTAAATAACAGTTGTAAATTAGATCCTAAGGGTATGAAACCTCAGATTATGTGTTATATCATCTGTTTTAAGGTGACGCTCATGCTAGGTGACGGGCGTGTGGTCGTGTACCGTAGGAATTGTGACTTGGTCAAATTCCATGGAACTATGTAATTGAATAATTTGTTGCTATCTGTACATTCTCCATGTATTAGAGAAATTGAACCACAAATCATGTTTAGATTATGTTTTGGCACTGTAGGGACCCACAATGGTCGTGTACATATCGAATTATCTGCTAAATTATTGTTTTATACTCAGTCACAGTTTACTTGTTTATTTTATCTTAGTCTTTATTATTCATTATTGATGTATCATATCATTGTTGTTTGGGCTAATGTTCATGATTATTGAGAGCCCGAGAGACTGGAGAGATTTATGACTGATTGAGGCCGAGGGTCTGATTGTGAGATATTATACTATAGCACGTGAGTTATCCGTGCAGCACACGAGTTGTCCGTGCGGATCCGTATATTATACTATAGCATGTGAGTTGTCCGTGCAGCACGTGAGTTGTCTGTGCGGATCCAAATATTATACTATAGTACGTGAGTTGTCCGTGCAGATCCAGATATTGATACTATAGCATGTGAGTTGTCCTTGCAACATGTGAGTTATCCGTGCGTATTATAGCACTTGGGCTGAAGGAGCCCCTCCGGAGTCTGTACACACCCCCAGTGAGCGCAGGTACCTATTGTTGCACTTCAGCTATCATATGTCACTGTTTTAAAATTTTTTGAGAGATATTATCTTATGTTGCAGTTGAACATGACATGAAATTACTGTTTTGGCCTTAAATGTTAAACTTGAAAGCATGCCTACCTTATTATGTTGGAAATTACTATAATCGGACTCAGCTGTGAAGCTCATCACTACTTGCAGTTATTTATTTATTATTGTTACTTGCTAAGTTAGTTGTACTCATACTATACCATGTACTTCGTGTGCAGATCGAGGTGTTCTCGAACACAGTGGGTGTTGATTTCTTCGCACTATTGATTATCCGGAGATATCGAGGTAGTTGGCAGTGTTTCGCATACCTTGTCTCTCCTACCTTATATTCTTGATTACTGTATTTGGTCTTAGACTATTATAGACCGTGTTTTCTAGACTTATGATGTATAGATGCTCATGTACTCTGTGACACCCTGATTGTTGGGAATTCCGCATTTTATTTTTGGGTTTTCTATCCCGGTTATGCAAACTTTTACTACTAAAGCTGCTTTAAATTCATTCTTGCTAAAAGTGTTGGGAATATTTGGGAGAAATCGACTTTCCTAGTACCACGTTAGGCTCCATCACGACAAGTTAGGATTTTGGGTCATGACAAGTTGGTATCAGAACCTAGGTTACATAGGTCTCACGAGTTATGAGAAGGTTTAGTAGAGTCTTGCGGATCAGTACGGAGACGTCTGTACTTATCTTTGAGAGGCTGCCGAACCCTTAGAAAAAATATTTTCACTTTCTTGTATTCTGTCGTGCGAATTTGTTGATTCCGAAAACTAAATTTATGTTATTCTATTCTCTCACAGATGGTGAGGACACGTACTACCAGATCAGATAGTCAGCCACCAGTGCCACCAGTTAGGGCTGCGAGAGGCCGGGGCTGTGGTAGAGGCCGAGGCCGAGGTAGAGGTCGAGGTGTAGCTCGAAGAGCAGTTGGAGCAGCACCTGCAGCACCACCAGTTGCTCCAGCTCAGGAGCGTATTCCATATATAGTTGAGCCGGCGGGACCAGTTCAGGCACCAGTTGTGCCTATTGTGATTCTAGGCTTTCAGGAGGCTCTAGCATAGATATTGACTGTTTGCACAACCCTTGCTCAGGTGATTTCGGCTCAGGCCACACCAGCCACTTCTCAGGCCGGGGGAGGTACTCATACCCCCGTTTCCTGTACTCTAGAGAAGGTAGTGTAGGGACTTCAGATATCGGGGGCACTACCAGCCCAGCTGGGTGCAGCTGCTCAGGCCCCGGTAGTCCCCGTTATGGAAGATGATGAGTAGAGGAGAGTTGAGAGATTTGGGAGGCTTCGACCTCCATCATTTAGCGGTGCTGAGTCAGAATATGCTCAGGGTTTTGTGGATAAGTGCCAGCGGATACTTCGGACGATGGGTATTCTAGAGACCAGTGGGGTCTCGTTCACTACTTTTTAGTTTTCTGTGGCTGCCTTCAGATGGTGGGAGGCTTATGAGAGGCGCAGGCCGGTCGGTGCAGTACCACTTACATGGCAGGAGTTCTCTATTCTCTTTTTGGAGAAGTTCGTGCCGCAGTCTCATAGGAGGAGCTGCACAGACAGTTTGAGCAGCTTTGGCATGATGGCATGTCTGTGACCCAGTACGAGATGAGGTTTTCTGAGTTGGCTCATTACGCAGTTTGGTTGGTTCCCACTGATAGGGAGAGGATTAGGAGGTTCATTGATGGCCTCACGTATCAGCTACGGTTGCTTATGACTAGGGAAAGGGTATCTGGTGCCACTTTTGACGAGGTGGTTGACATTGCTCAGCAGAAAGAGGTGGTCTATAGCCAGGAGCGTGGTGAGAGGGAGGCCAAGAAGCCTCGAGGTTCGGACTGTTTTGGTGGGATACCTTCTGGGGGACAGTCCTACCACAACAGGGGTCACCCTTATAGGCCCGCTCAGATGACTCGTCCAGCTCATCGTGGTGCATCAGCTAGGCACGGTTCTTATAGTAATCACTCAGGCCAGTCTTCATTCAGTGCACTACCAGCACAGTTATCACCATGCCTTGTCCACTCAGGCTTCTACAGGTAATTCCTCGGGTTATCAGGAGCAGCAGTTCCGTTAGAGGAGGGGTTGTTTCGAGTGCGGAGAATTTGGTCATTTCAAGAGAGATTGTCCTAGGCTATTCAGTGTGGATCAACACAGAGTTCTCGGCTGACGGAACCAGCACCAGCAGTTACACCACTCGCTTAGCCAGCTCGGTGTGGGGCTCAGCCAGTTAGGGGTCGCCCAAGAGGGGGAGGCCGATCAGGTGGCGGTCAAGCTCGATTCTATGCTTTTCCTTCCAGGCCAGATGTCGTTGCTTTAGATGCAGTGATCACAGGTATTGTCTTAGTGTGCCACAGGGAAGCTTCTATATTATTTGACCCTGGTTCTACTTATGCGTATGTATCATCGTACTTTACTCATTATTTGGATATGCCTCTTGAGTCCTTAGTTTCAGTGTTCATGTATCTATGCCGGTGGGTGATACTATTATTATGGACCGTGTGTGTCGGTCATGTATGGTAACTATTAGGGGACTGGAGACTAGAGTTGATCTCTTGTTGCTTAGTATGGTTGATTTTGATGTAATCTTGGGTATGGATTAGTTGTCTCCATGTCATGTTATTCTAGACTGTCACGCAAAAATCGTGACGTTGGCGATGCCAAGTTTGCCGAAGGTCGAATGGAGAGGTTTTCCAGATTATGTTCCCAGTAGGGAAATCTCTTATTTGAAGGCCCAACGTATGGTTCGGAAGGGGTGTTTGTCCTATTTGGCCTTTGTAAGAGATGTTGATCCAGATACTCCTACTATTGATTCTGTACTAGTAGTGCGATACTTTCTAGATGTATTTTCTACAGACCTACCGGGTATGCCACCCAACATGGATATTGATTTCTGTATTGACTTGGTGCCGGGCACTCCGCCTATTTCTATTCCTTCGTGTCGTATGGCACCAGCTGAATTGAAAGAATTGAAAGAGCAACTTCAGGAACTTTTTGATAAGGGGTTTATTAGGCCTAGTGTGACACTTTGGGGTGCACCAGTTTTATTTGTGAAAAATAAAGATGGTACTATGCAGATGTGCATCGACAATAGACAGTTGAACAAAGTTACAATCAAGAATAAGTATCCTCTACCGCGTATTGATGATTTATTTGACCAGCTTCAGGGAGCAATGGTATTCTCCAAAATTGATTTGAGATCCGGGTATCACCAGTTAAATATTCGGGACACGGATATTCTAAAGATGGCATTCAGGACCCGCTATGGTCACTATGAACTTCTCGTGATGTCTTTTGGGCTGACCAACACCCCAGCAGCATTTATGCACTTTATGAATAGTGTATTCCAGCCATATCTTGATTCATTTGTCGTAGTATTTATTGATGATATCCTGGTATACTCATGTAGCTAGGAGGAGCATGCACAAAACTTAGGTATTGTATTACAGAGGCTGAGAGAGGAGAGATAAGTGTGAGTTCTGGCTTAGATCGATGGCATTCTTTGGACACATAGTGTCCTGTGAAGGAATTAAGGTGGATCCGAAGAAGATAGAGGCAGTTCAGAGTTTTCCCAAGCCATCTTCAACTACCGAGATTCAGAGTTTTCTCGGCTTAGCAGGTTATTATCGTCGCTTCATGGAGGGTTTCTCATCTATTGTGGAGCCTATGACTAAATTGACCCAGAAAGGTACTCCGTTCAGGTGGTCAGATGAGTGTGAAGAGAGCTTTCAGAAGCTCAAGACAACTTTGACTACAGCCCCAATATTGGTGTTGCCTATAGGTTCAGGGTCTTATACTGTGTATTGTGATGCGTCGCCTATTGGTCTCGGCGCAGTGCTGATGCAAGATGGTAGGGTGATTGCCTATGCGTCCAGACAGTTAAAGGTACATGAGAAAAATTATCTGGTCCACGACCTTGAGTTAGCGGCTATAGTTCATGCCTTGAAGATTTGGAGGCATTATTTGTACGGTGTCCATTGTGAGGTTTATACCGATCACCCAAGCCTACAACATCAATTTAAACAAAAGGATCTTAATTTGCGGCAGCGGAGGTGGTTGGAGTTGCTTAAGGATTATGATATCATCATTCTCTATCATCCCAGAAAGGCTAATGTGGTGGTCGATGCTTTGAGTCATAAGGTAGAGAGTTTGGGTAGCTTAGCATACTTACTGGTAGCAGAGAGGCCTTTAGCCTTGGATGTTCAGGCCTTGGCCAACCAGTTTCTCAGACTGGATGTTTCCGAGCCGGGACGAGTTTTGGCTTGTGTGGTTTCTCAGTCTTTTCTTTATGATCGTATCATAGAACGTCAGTATGATGACCCTCATATGCTTGTCCTTAAGGTAACGGTTCAGCACGGTGATGCCAAGGAAGTCACTATTAGGGATGACGGTGTATTACAGATGCAGGGCAGGCTATATGTGCCTAATGTAGATGGATTGCGTGAGTTGATTCTCCAGGAGGCTCACAATTCGCGGTACTCCATTCATCCAGGTGTCGCGAAGATGTATTAGAATTTGAGGCAGCACTATTGGTGGAGGTGAATGAAGAAAGATATAGTTGGGTTTGTAGCTCGGTGTTTAAATTGTTAACAGGTGAAGTACGAGCATCAGAGACTGGGTGGATTGCTTCAGAGACTTGAAATTCCGGAGTGGAAGTGGGAGCGTATTACCATGGACTTCGTAGTTGGGCTCCCACGGACTTTGAGAAAGTTTGATGTTGTTTGGGTGATTGTAGATCGGTTGATCAAGTTCGCACATTTCATTCTAGTGAGTACCACTTATTCATTGGAGCGGTTGGCTGAGATTTATATCCGTGAGATTGTTCGCCTACACGGTGTGCCAGTGTCCATCATTTCGGATCGGGGCACGCAGTTTACATCACAGTTTTGGAGAGCAGTGCAATGAGAATTTAGTACACAGGTTCAGTTAGGTACATCATTTCACCCTCAGATGGACGGACAGTTCGAACGCACTATTCAGATATTGGAGGATATCATACGCGCTTGTGTCATTGATTCTGGGGGTTCTTGGTATCAATTTCCGCCACTGGCAGAGTTTACTTACAATAACAGCTACCAAGCGAGCATTCAGATGGCTCTGTATGAGGCTTTATATGGGAGACGGTGTCGGTCTCTGGTGGGTTGGTTTGAGTCGGGTGAGACTAGGCTATTGGGTACTGATTTGGTTCAGGATGCTTTGGAGAAGGTTAACTAGATTCAGGAGCGGCTTCGCATGACACAGTCTAGACAAAAGAGTTATGTTGACCGGAAGGTCCGTGAAGTTGCTTACATGGTTGGGGAGAAGGTTCTGCTCAAGCTTTCACCTATGAAAGGTGTGTTGAGGTTCGGGAAGAAGGGCAAGTTGAGTCCCCTGTATATTGGGCCATTTGAGATGCTTAAGAAGATTGGAGATGTGGCTTATGAACTTGCATTGCCGCCTAGTCTATCAGGTGTTCAACCAATGTTTCATGTATCGATGCTTCGGAAGTATGTCGGGGATCCGTCTTATATTTTGGATTTCAGCACAATGAAGTTGGATGGTAATTTGACTTATGATGTGGACCCGGTGGCCATTTTAGACCGGTAGGTTCAAAAGTTGAGATGAAAGAATATATCTTCAGTGAAAGTGCAGTGGAGAGGCCAGCCAGTCGGGGAAGTTACTTGGGAGACTGAGCGGGAGATGCAGAGCAAATATCCACACCTATTTGAGATTCCAGGTATAATTCTAAACCCGTTCGAGGATGAACGTTTGTTTAAGAGGGGGAGAATGTAATGACCCGGCCGGTCGGTTTGAGTTTTACAACCTTGTTTCCTCATTTACTGCTCAATTTATGCTTTACAGTTGTTATGTGACTTTCTGGGGTGATTGGTTCGGTCCGATGAGGTTTTGGAATGAATTGGAATAATTAGTTCTAGGGTTTAAAGCTTAAGTTAAAATAGTGACCGAATATTGACTTATGTGTAAACAACCCCGGAATAGAGTTTTGATAATCCAATAGCTCCGTATGGTGATTTTGGACTTAGGAGCGTGTCCGGAAAAGTATTTGGAAGCTCATAGCTAAATTAGGCTTGAAATGGCTAAAATAGAAATTTAAGTTTGGAAGTTTGACCAGGGAGTTGACTTTTTGATATCGGAGCTGGAATCTGATTCTAAAAAGTAAAATACCTCTGTTATGTCATTTATGACTTGTGTGCAAAATTTGAGGTCAATCGGACTTGATTTGATAGGTTTCGGCGTCGAATGTAGAACTTGGAAATATTTAGTTTCATTAAGCTTGAATTGGGGTATGATTCGTAGTTTTAGCATTGTTTGATGTGATTTAAGGCTTCAAACAAGTTCGTATTATGTTTTAGGACTTGTTGGTATATTTTGTTGAGGTCCCGGGGGCCTCGGGTGAGTTCCGGGATGGTTTCAGATCATTTTTCCTTGTTTTGCAGCTGCTGGAACTAGTGTCTGGTGTTGTTCTTCGCGAACGCGAAGGGTCTCACGAGTTCGCGTAGAAGGAATTTTGGGCTGCCAGGATTTTCCGATCGCGAACACGATAAAGGATACATGAACGCGAAGAAGAGGCTGGGGAAGCCTACGTGAACGCGAGTGGCGGACGCGAACGCGAACGCGAAGAGGAATGGGAGCTGGGGGCCTGCCTTGCATAAAGCCTTCGTGTACGTGGCTCGTGGCTCGTGAACGCGAAGGGCAGAGGTCGGAAGGCTTCGAAAATGTGACGAGGAGGTCATGAATGCGAAGGAGAAAATTTTGGCAGCACATTTTTGTGCTTCGCGAATGCAAAGCAAGGGCCGCGAACGCGAAAATGGAATCGCTGGGCAGAAAGTTTAAGTTCTGAAAATGGGACTTCCATTTTTTACGAATAGGAGCTCGGGAAGAGGCGATATTTGGGAGATTTTTAAGGAAAATAATGTGATAATTGTTCTTAACTCAATATTGGTCAAATTACTCGAACTCATGGTTGTTTTTAACATTGAATTGGTGATTTAAGTTGGAAAATTATAAAAACCCTTTTGGTTTAATTTTGAAGATTTGAAGGTCAAGTTGATGTCGGAATTTGGTAAAATTTTTATGGTTGGACTCGTGGTTGAATGGGCATTCATATTTTATAACTTTTGTCGGGTTCCGAGACGTGGGCCACATGGACGAGTTTTGAGTGCAATTTCGGATTTTATTGGAAATTTGTTATTTTCATATGGAATTAATTCCTGTAATTCGTATTGACTGAATCTAATTATCTATGACTAGATTCGAAGCGTTTGGAGATTGATTCGCGAGGCAAAGGCATAGCAGAATAAAGAAATACACGATTTGAGGTAAGTAACAGTTGTAAATTAGATCCTGAGAGTATGAAACCTCAGATTATGTGTTATATGATCTGTTTTAAGGTGACGCACATGCCAAGTGATGAGCGTGTGGGCGTGCACCGTAGGAATTGTGACTTGGTCAAATTCCATGGAACTATGTAATTGAATAATCTGTTGCTATCTATACATTCTTCATATATTAGAGAAATTGAAGTACAAATCATGTTTAGATTATGTGTTTGCACTGTAGGGACCCACAAAGGTCGTGTACATGTTGCATTATTTGCTAAATTATTATTTTGTACTCAGTCATAATTTACTTATTTATTTTATCTCAGTCTCTATTGTTCATTATTAATGCATCATATCACTGTTGTTTGGGCTTATTTTCATGATTATTGAGAGCCCGAAAGACTGGAGAGATTTATGACTGAGTGAGGCCCAGGGCCTGATTGCGAGATATTATACTATAGCACGTGAGTTGGCCGTGTAGCACGTGAGTTGTCCGTGCGGATTCATATATTATACTATAGCACATGACTTATCCGTGCATCACGTGACTTGTCCGTGCGGATCCAGATATTATACTATAGCATGTGAGTTGTCCGTGTGGATCCAGATATTGATACTGTAGCACGTGAGTTGTCAGTGCATCACGTGAGTTGTCGGTGCGGATTATTGCGCTTGGGCTGAAGGAGCCCCTCCCGAGTCTGTACACACCCTCAGTGAGCGCAGGTACCTATTGAGTGCGAGTGCTAAGTGTTGAGCTACTGGAAGGGCTGAGTTACTGTGGTCCTGAGATGATGCATTTAATTTCATTATTTTTGCACTTCAGCTGTCATATATCATTATTTTGAAAATTTTTGAGAGATATTATCTTATGCTTCAGTTGAACATGACATGAAATTATTTTTTTGGCCTTAAATGTTAAAGTTGAAAGCATTCCTACCTTATTATGTTGGAAATTAATGTAATCGAACTCAGTTGTGAAGCTCGTCACTACTTTTAGTTCTTTATTTAGTATTATTACTTGCTTAGTTGGTTGTACTCATACTATACTCTGCACTTCGTGTGCAGATCCAGGTGTTCCCGGACATAGTGGGTGTTGATTTCTTCACACAATTGATTATCAGGAGATTTCGAGGTAGCTGCCGGTGTTTCACAGACCTTGTTTCTCCTTCCTTATCTTCTTGATTATTGTATTTGGTCTCAGACTATTATAGACCGTATTTTCCAAACTTGTGATGTATAGATGCACATGTACTCTGTGACACCCCGATAGTTGGGAATTTCGTATTTTATTTTTGAATTTTCTATCCCGGTTATGAGAACTTTTACTACTAAAGCTGCTTTAAATACATTCTTGCTAAAAGTGTTGGGAATATTTGGGAGAAATCGGCTTGTTTAGTACCACGTTAGGCATCATCACGATAGGTTGGGATTTTGGGTCGTGATATACCGCATGCTTATCAATATCACAACGTATCAAAAATCATACCTCAAATGCCCAATATCACAACTTGCCAAAGAAGTCATCAATACTAGTGTTTCCACAATAAATAGCCCATGGCTCAACCACAATATACAAAGGGTGTGAAGTAAGATTATATACAAAGGGTGTGAAGTAAGTTTATGCCAATTATATCTTGATGACTTGGCAAAAGGTAAAGAAAATATGTAATAACAAGTAGGGTATTTGTAAATTAACTAGATGAATCGTAGTTAAAGAATGCACTAAAAAGAATTTAATTTATGTCCAGAGGTAAACAGTTTTGACTGATAGGAAACTTATTTTAAAGTGATTGGCCGAAAGTGGGAAAAACTTACCTTTGAATGGTTTTTATGTAATTAATAGGGTAAGAAAAGAGTTGGTTTAACATTACAAGAAAATTAAGAAAATAAAATAAATAAAGGACAATTAATTATGGCAAGTGAATAATAAAATATTTATATTTATGTGCATATGTAGTAAAAGGTAAATGAACAAAGTGTATGTAATAATTTACATTTTGAAAATTGGTGCACAAGACCTAAAGAGAAAATTTTGGTATTTTAAAGAATACGTTATGTAAGTGAAAAATGGATAATGTATGTATTTGACTAAAGTACAAAATGAAATAAAGAACAATAAACAATAAACAAGACAAGGTTAAATAATATACAAACACTATGTCTTGCGCTTTTAACTTAAATACTAAAATATGAAAGGATTTTATTTTAAAATAAATGAACAAAATATAAGAAGTTGTTAAAGAAATATTTATATGAGAGAATCTGTAGTATAACAAACTCATCCCAAAGAACTAATCTAATGTTAAGAAATTGGATTGTTGCATGACTTTATCGCTAGCTAATGAAGAGTTGATACATAAAACTAATTATCTCAAATATATTAACAATCAAGTAAGAGAAACCTATTATTTTCATGAAATTGTATAAAATCTAACTAGATTATTTTATAAGCACACATTTACATTCGATACAAGCTAGTTAACAACATAACATGTTAATCACATTATGTAATAACTAGAGCGCATTCAAAGGCCTAAACATTAAAGTAAGTTATTCGAATTATTTTTTAGGACGTGTTAAGCAATATAGTTGATTTATTACCTTGATATATTATCCTATGTGTGATAAACCAATGGATAAACTATAAATAAATAAGAATTCTACAACCCAAAGTAATATTTTCGCTATACTTGAGAGTTTTTGTACATCCGAGAAGGGAAGTTACGAAGCGGGGATTTGACAGGGATATCGAGTCAACCTGAACATCATCTTTCGAAAGCAGCTTCATATGATTGTACCTCGCAAAAGAGAAGTAAACATGCTAGTGAACTAATATATAGTAAAAACAAATTAAGTATTACATATTTTGAAATGATTTTATTTTTAAATGGTTTTAGAAAACTGTTGTTTGGAAATGATTTAAAATTTTTTTGGGAAGCTCGGATAGTGTATGCCATAGAAAATAGACATTAGAATGTGAACGCTGACTTGATTGCAACTCCGGCGGCTAACCGTGTTGCCTTCCAAAGCGCAGATTATCGCATTCTCGTTTTTTATTTTTCTTTGGCTTTCGTCATTGCCTCATAAAATATATTTTTGTTCCGGATCCGAGGGATAATGTAGTATCCTGTCCTCTATCCGTCAAAGTATTATCACAAGGCCTCAAAAATTTATATCTTTTTCATAGGCCTCACAACATAATATTTCTCCACTAGCCTGCAATTATCAATCACAAAAGAAACCGGTAAAGGCAACAACAACATAGTCAAACTAACAATAGAACCAAAAAGGCAGTAGCAACACTGCTGTCACGATCCTAATTTTCCTCAGTAGGATGTCATGATGGCACCTAGTCTTTACGACTAGGTAAGCCTAACATTCAATATAATTTGACAGGAATAATCAACAAAATACTAAAACACAAGTCTGAATAACTGACATAAACTCCTGAAATAGAGCTAACAACAATACACTCCCCAAAATCGGTAGAACTAACTCATAAGCTCTACAGAGTAAAACTAGAGTAACTACTACATCACCGTCTGAAAGAGAATACAACAGTAAATAAGAATAAGAGAAGGTGACTCCGAGGCCTACAGACATAAAGCAGGTATACCTTAAAGTCTCCAAGTAGCAACTCAAATCAACTCTAGCGTCCTCCACAGGCAGACGTACCTCGATCTACACAAAATTATGCATAGGTCTAGTATGAGTACACCACAATGGTACCCAGTAAGTATCAAGCCTAATCTCAGTAGAGTAGTAACGAGACCAGGTCAAGACACCTACTAGGATATAAATAAGCAGAATAAAACCATAAGAACGAATAATAATGATAAGTGGATAAAATATCAGATACGAAACAAGATAATAGCATGAACTAATACCGGAAATTAAAGATGGAAATAACATAAAAGAAACAGCTAAAGAGAACCAAAATGATCATATACGGACAACATGTAACGACTTGACCAGTCGTTTTGAGCTCTAGCACATCATTTAGCGGTTTGAGACCTTGAGTAGTTTAACTTCAGGTATTATTACTTATACGTGTGGTCAGAATCAATTTTCAGGAAGCTCGGAGTTGATTTGGAAAGAAAATATTTTATTTCAGAAGCTTTAAGTTGGATGAATTTTCTAAGAATTGACTTCTAAGTAAACGACCTCGGAATGGAGTTCTAACGGTTCCAACAACTCCGTATGGTGATTTTGGTCTTAGGAGCGTGTTCGGATGTTGATTTCGAGGTCTGTCAGTCATTTCGGCGTTAATTGGTGAAAGTGGAAAAATTGGATGATTTTTGGGATGTTTGACCGGGAGTAGACTTTTTGATATCGGGGTTGAATTCCGATTCTGGAAGTTGGAGTAGGTCCGCAATGTTAATTATGACTTGTGTACAAAATTTGAGGTCAATCGGACTTGATTTGATAGGTTTCAATATCGGATGTAAATGTTTGAAGTTTTAAAGTTCATTAGGCTTGAATCGATGTGAAATTCATATTTTTAACATTGTTTAATGTGATTTAAAGGCTCGACAAAGTTCGTATATTGTTTTAGGACTTGTTGGTAAGTTTTGTTGAGGTCCCGGGGGGGCTCAGGTTGATTTCGGATGGTTAAAGGATAAAAAATGGGACTTAGTGCATTGCTGAGGCTGGGACTCTTCTGGTGTGATCGCACCTGCGAGGGGTTGGCCGTAGGTGCGATGCCGCAGGTGTGGCTGGGATTGCACAGATGCGGAGCTGGGGCTGGCCTGGGGTGGACACAGGCGCGGAGGAAAATCCACATCTGCGAGCCCGCAGGTGCGAGAATGGCCTCGCAGATACGGAGTGGTGAGGCGAAGGCTGTTTCTGCAGAAGCTGATCAAGGTCCGCAGGAGCGCATCCGCAGGTGCGGAACCTGGAGCGCAAGTGCAGGCCCTGGGTGACTTAAGTGATTCGGCAGAAGCAAAGGTTTTTACAGCAAAAGTGGTTCCGCTTATGCGGTGAATTGGCCACAGGTGCAAAAATCCTAGGCAGATTATATTAAATCGAGTGTTTTCCATTTTCTTCTTAATTTGAGATATAAAGCTCAGATTGAGGCGGAATTTTGAGGGTTTTTCATAGGAAACATTTGGGTAAGGATTCTTGACTTATTTTTGATTAATTTCCACTACGATATCATTTATTCTTCCTTTAATTAAGGATTTGGGTTGTTAAATTTGTGAAAAAGGTGGAAAACTCCTTAGGCTGAATTTTGAGGTTTTGATCAAGAATTTTTTATCGGATTTGAGTAATTTTGGTATGGTTGGACTCGTGGTCGAATGGGTGTTCGTATTTTGTGACTTTTACCCGATTTCGAGATGTGAGCTCGGGTCGACATTTTGCGCCGAGTTTTCTATTCGTTGTTAAAGTCATAGTTTTATTAATCAAATTAGCTTCTTGTAGTTATATTTATAGTATGTAATTGTTTTGGCTAGATTCGAACCGATCGGAGTCGGAAAGTCGAGGGAAAGGCATTCTTATCTATTGATTGAACGAGATTTGAGGTAAGTAACTTGTCTAACCT